>JANIJG010021114.1:25102-35478 GCA_024611175.1 Megaceryle torquata
GGACCCCCCCCCCCCCGCCCCCATGCAGACACATGCCCCCCCCTTCCCCCATATCTATTTTGCAGTCCCTAGTCATCTAGAGAAAGATGAGTCATCAATAAGATGAAATTTAAATATTTGGCAGGGTGTGGGAGGTTGAGTTGGCAATTAGTAGCTGTTAGCCAGTATCTGCTAGCCACTGAGTGTTTGGATGGGCCCATCCTGTATTTTACAGAGCCACTGCTCTCCTAGATATTCAAAAAATCATGGCCATTAGCCAGTTTATATTCCCATAGACCAGAAGGATTATTTTGTGGTATCCTTAACAGTTCAGGAATACTTCTTAGTGCACTTGTGCACTGCTTAATTACACACCCTATTTAGGAGCACCCTTGACAGCACAGCATTCAATTTATATTGTTTATGCACTGGCATTTGATAGGCTCTCTAGTCAGTGTAACAGTTTGGGATGTCACGGCTAAAGATTTTTAAGATAAGGAGCATGGATGATGCCGTTGACTGGAAGGGCTGCATATTACTGCTGTCACCTTAGTGTGGGCTGTGTTATAGTGTTGGATCAAATTAATCTTCTGTGCTGCTGAAACAAGGTGATGGTGCCTGTGATAAAAATGTATTTGTCTCCTAGTGGTGTGTAAGCAAAAACTTGTAACGATTGTGACATCTGGGAAATGCTTGTTGCTACCCTGCATAAATAGCACTTCAGCTGCTTTTTTTTCCCAATGTAGTTTTGTGGGTTTCAAAATTTCCCTTCCTGTCATGGCCAATCTATTTGTCAGGGTAGTGGTAGTACGTGGTCTAAGATCAATGCTTGGTCCAGGACTTTTGTGACATCTCTGAAATACTTCCCATGATTCAGCATAAGAAACACAGCTCTCTGTGTGCCTCCAAGTCATAAATGTGTAGGCTACTTGCACAGAGTGGAGGTAGTGTCACAAATACCGTATTTCTAAAAGTCTGTTGTAACCAAACCCTTGGTTAGAGGATAAAAACCAGTTTAGTGCCCCACTTAAGGGCAATACCATAGTGGAAGCTCAGCTTTTTCTATGTACTAGAGAATCTGTATATAAGAGAAATGCTTCACGTGGCTCAGCCACATAAATTCTGATGTGAGCTTGCTCCTTTTAGAAACCAAAGAATCTGGTATGATCTGAACACCTGTAAGAGAGCAGGATTCCTTACTTGTGCTGCTCACATAACTATTTTTTACCCAACAGCAGGTAGGCTCTGGAAGTTTGGGATCCATTGTATCTCCTGAACCCCTCTCTGCAACCATTCAGGAAGGGTTTTCCAAGGTAGCAACTGCTTATTTTATCAGACTGTATCATGTTGGATCTAAATAGAATGAGGACCTTAAGAAAGATGCTTGGATTAGTTAGGAATGCCCACTACCTGTAACACAGTAAGAAGTGCCATACAGAAGCTTCGTTCTACTCACCGAAGGTTGGGAGTTGTGCCTGTTGGATAGCATCCAAATGTAATTCACAATTTTTTGATGAAGGAAGAGCAGTTGCTCTTGGCTGTGACACTTTATTGTATTCAAACATGTCATTATCCACTGGAGACTCCCAATGCACTATAGAGAGAGCTTGTACTTTGAACAGGGAGAGTTTGCAAAAATGGCTTCTTCCTGCTTAAATATTTCTGACTTATCCTCTGAGGCTTGGTGGTTGCAGTTTCTGTTCTTGGCTGGCTACAGAAAAAAAATAGTGTTAAAAAAAAAAAAAAACAGCAAACAAAACACAGTTCCCTACGATAATTAGGAAAGAAGTTTTCCATGAAGATCTTCCAAATGTCACTGTTGCTGTTGTAACTCTGGGCCTGTAGGAGTTTCCCACTGGTGCAGGGTTTTGATGTGCAGGTTTGCCAGTGTCTTCCAGAACTTCCACAAGGAGTCTGGCTTCCTATTGAGCTTTCATATGGGAAGTAGCAATCAAACTTAGAATGGCCAAAGAAGAAAATTCTTTACATCTCCAAGTCAGCTGTGGAAGGCAAATATACTTTGGCAGGAAACAGAAAATAAGAGATCTATTTCTTGGAATTTTCCCTGCCAGCACTCCCTGTGGTGGTTGGGCTTTTCCATTTTCAAAACCACCCAAAACAAAAGCTAAACAAAATTATAAAAGCCCTACCAATGCAGCTGCCTTTAAATTGCTGCTACTCCTCTTGGTACGGAATGCTGGCACCAAAAAGCCCCAGGGCTAAGAGATGCTCCTGATGATCAGGAGGGAGGTTTGAGCTGGAATCAGGCAAAGCAGTTAACTTCTGCAACATTGGGGATGGGGGGGGTGAGGAATTGCTGAAAGCTTGCTCCGTTTGTTAGAGCCCCCTTGCCTTTCAGTCTCAGGAATATGTGTGGTGTTGGAGGAAAGTCCATGTATGCTGAAGTTGTTGCTGGCACAGAGCAATGTTGTGTCTTCCCCCTGCACAGGCTACAGAGATGGGCTCCAGTGTTCACCAGGTCTTCTGTTCCCAGCCCCAGTCATTACCAGGACAGATAGGACAGATCTATGTTACAGGGTAAGGTTTACAGAGCAGCCTCTATCTCCCCTGGCAAATTGTGGTGGACAAAACCTAGAATAAAATAGTGAATGTCACTGTTCTTAGGAAGTGTTGCTAGAGCTTTCCTACATTCAGAAGAGATGGGATGTGTTCAGATGCTGGAACATCTCAGGGTGTGGCAGGACAAAATCCAATAGAGAGGGATCAAGAAGAATACAGCAAGTATGTTTCTAGTTCCTTGCTCTGATCAGAAGAGTGGCTGTTGTCAGACTGGACCACTGGTCTAGTCTGATAGGGCAATTCTTACACCCCCAGAGAAGCCACCTACTTGCTATGTGCTTTCTGCATCCACAAGGTTATTTTCCTCTGTGCTCCCTTCAGCTGCACCTTAAAATGTCTGCAGAAAAAAAAAATCATCTCTGTGTCTGAATAGATTTTAAAAAACAAACCAGCCCATCAAACTTCTCTGCCTTCACTCCTCGTTTTCAGAACAAAACTGTGAAATTTCTTTCATTTCACCATGACTGGTCTGTGAAATTGGGCATCGCTGTCTTTAGTTTACTGAAGGTCCCAATTACAAAAGCAGGCTCTGGAACCAGAAGCTTTGCCTGGCATGGAAATTTTGTTTGGGAGTGATTTGATTGGGTCTGCGTGTACAGACAGGATGCAAAGGCATTTTTGTACCGAAGGTTTTCTCTGAAGTACAAAGTCAACTGAACTTTTCATGTAATTCTTGTATGTGAATGATTTGAACATGTACGTGCTGATTTTTTTTTTCCTCAAGGGTTGCATGTTTAAAAAGCCATGGTTTGCTACAAATGTTCACATTTGTTCCTACTCACCACTTAAGTATTATTATAAGATAGAATTATATTAAATGTAATTGTACATATGTGGCATCAGGACTGATGAGCACTTTTTTCAGTTATCTTAAAACATTTTGCTATAAAGGTGGCATTATTTAAGACCATTTAGCAACTGTTAATGGGGTCTTAGAGGGTCTGAGCCAGTGGGTGTGCAGCTCTCTGCAGGATCAGCATGTGTGTGGTGGTGACACTTATTTCAGGGTAACATATAGCAAAATAAAATGCCTGAGTTGTCTGTGTAGTGTAGATGTCAGAGACCTGGCATAAACTACTTCAGTCTAGTGATCTATTCCTGTTGCACCAGTTTACTTGAAAATATAAGTCTGGCCAAACCTGACCCACATCACGCTGTAATTGTAGGAGACAGGCAGGGGGAATTGTCTGAACATGAGGAAAAACTCCTTTCCTGTGAGGGTGTTGGAGCCTCGCCCAGGCTTCCCAGAGAGGCTGTGGAGTCTGTGGAGTCTCCTTCTCTGGAGAGATTCCAGACCTGCCTGGACACTGTGATGCTGGGCACCCTGCTCTGGGAGACCCTGCTGGAGCAGAGGGGTGGCACCAGGTGATCTCCAGAGGTCCCTTCTAACCCCTGCCATGCTGGGATTCTGTGGATACAGCCTCCCCTGTGCCTTGTCTCCTGTTCTGATCTCTGCATCTTTCAGTGGAGTGAGAGTGGAGCCCTTGCCTGTGTTCCCTAATCATATGCTAGGGAAGATTTCTATGTCGGTCACACATTCAGACTTTAGTGACTAAATTGAAAACTGATGCATTTATCCCATACAACTGGTTTCATGTGAGTTTCTGGTAATTGCATTTCACACAAATAATGCTAACTTCTCTGTGACCAAGTACTGCTCTGAAGGATTTGGCTGGTTTTTTTGCTATTTTGTCCAGGTTTTTATTCTGCTTTTTGTCAAGCCTTGCCATCGAGACTAAACCTGGTGGAGTTGGATATTCTCTGTCATCTGTCTTTATTATTAAAATAATTCCCTGAGGGGCAAGGTTGGAAAGCATGATAGAATCTGCACTGTCATGTTAAGGAGATTGTAAGGGGTTTTGGTTTTTTTTTTTTGCTTCCTATTTCTATATAAATCTTTTGAATTTTGTTGTTTTTAAAAAAAGGGAGGACAAACTTTTTGATTTGCTGTAAAAGAGGATTTAGGAGTTGCAGCTCTAGGTGTAACAGCTTCCTTACAGCAGTTATAGGTAACTGTGGAAAGCCATTGAGATCCTGAGGGTCTGTCGTGTGCTGTGGCAATGATTTGATTGACGTCTAACCAACAGAAATGAGTCAATGGTATTTTTGAAATGAATCTCAGTCGATACTGAGTTTCTAAAAGTGATCCTTGAAACAGTGCTTGTGAAACTGAATCTCCACACTAGTTCTGTTTCACTGTCTGTAGACTAGCCCTTTTTTTTTCCAATTCTAATTACTCAAAGACAAACCAGTAAAAAAAAGTAGTACATTGTTTTGTGAAATGTCCCTAAATCTGTTTATCCAAATAGCAGGAAAGTATTGATGGTAGTTAGGCAAGAATAATCTCCTGTGTTATTTCAGATAACCCTTGCTGTATGCAATTTTTTGGGATGTTTTAATACCCCTAAAAGTTCTTTATCCCTCTGTGGTGTGTCACCACTATAACTGTAGTCCATTAAAGCTAATTTATCTATTAGATATCTAGTAGTATCTGACAGATACGTTGAGTGTATATTTATTTCAGCTGGTTTTCCTTTCTCCTTAAGGAAGAACTAGTACTGCAGTGTTACTGGCAAGCAGGGCAGCTGCTGTAACTTGCTGCTTTTCTTTATAATGAATTAAAGTATCAAAAAATATCCAAATCTAATATAAACAGTCAAAGGTGTTGAGTAAGAACATATCAGCCCTTACAGAAGAAGAGAGGGCAAAAGGCATGACCTGTGAGTGGGCTACAGATCTGTGTGAACTACAGAAATACAGGATAAGGGTAACTGCAGATCAGTAAATAGTCAGGAAATGCCTTAAAGCTGAGGAAGCTGTCTCAAAATGTGAAGTGGTTTTGAATTAAATTTGTGGGACCTGTAGGAAGTAAATATCAGAGAATGAGGAGCTAATGAGGTTCTGCCGAAGGGATTTTTGAACTGAGGATAGTAGGTGGTGGTGTGAGGAGGCATACACTGCAACTCTTGCAGCTTTTGGGGGTTGTTCTACATTTTTTTTGCTGCATTCTTGGTTTTCATAAATAACAACCTGGAGTAGTTTGGGTTTTTTGTGCTTCACTCAAGAAACAGAGGCAACAACTATTTTTAATTCAGCCATGTAAGTAACTAAGGTGGTAAGTAATAAGCAAGGTGAGGTGCCTAATTTAGCAGTGCCTGGTGATGGGAAAACAAAGGAATTATTTGTTGGAAACCTCAGAATATGTAAAGAGGCAAAGGCTTGGCAGTCTGATGTTGTCATGTTTGTGAGCACGCTTTTAAGCTGTCGCACCTTTCACAGATGGCTTAACACCCTGCATTATTCAGTCTTTGCAATGCCTGGTAAATACTTTGTTAGAAAATAGAGGGGTTTTAACAAGATTTTTTGGAATTATTAATGCTGTATTAATAAGGTGGTCTTGTTTGCTTTTTACTGTATCTAAGAGAGAACCAAAGATTGAGAGAGATAACAGTTGAGAGGCAAAATTAAAGCGAGCAGGACTTAACCCAAGACACTGGTGGAGACATTAGTTTGGAAGTGCTCAGTTATGGGCCAGCTGGTGCAGAAGCAGAAATTTTGGTCCTGGATTGGCTCTTTTTCATAGCCTCTGAGGCCATGACAGATAAGAATAATGTTTCCTCAGAAATGAGGTCATTCTCACTAGCAC
This sequence comes from Megaceryle torquata, assembly GCA_024611175.1. Taxonomy (NCBI): domain Eukaryota; kingdom Metazoa; phylum Chordata; class Aves; order Coraciiformes; family Cerylidae; genus Megaceryle; species Megaceryle torquata. The sequence goes on from JANIJG010021114.1 coordinate 31,308, forward strand.
TGGGCTGCAGTGCTCACCGCATGAAGGCTGTTTGACAAGGCAGCAGTTTCTTGAGAGATGCAAATCTGTAGGACATGATTTCTTTTTGTTGTGACAGAATTTGGCCTGTTCACAGTTCTGGCATAACATCAGAAATACTCAATCTGCTGGTAGTAATTTTTTTTTTTTTCCCCTGTCTGTATCACTGATCAGGTCTTTTTTTCCCTTTGCTTCCTTGTTAGGGTTGTACCATGAATGGTGTGATTTCACACACCAGACTCAGAGTGGTTTCCCTTTACCTTGTAGCAGAAGGGTAAGCCTTTGTGTGCAGGTGATCTCCACTCACTTTGTTTCTATAGACCCAATCCATGCTATGGATGATTGTAAGCATGTTGAATTTGCAGGCTATTTTGAAAGAGCCAAACGTGGTAATTTATACTGGAGCTATTACAAAAAATTAGTAGATCTTGGGATAGTCATCTTCATGCTGAGTGTGATATTCCCTATGGCTCTTTTGGGAAGCCTTCTCTTTGTAAGCTTACTTCTTAACAGGACATTCAGATTGATTCGGTTGCAGGGCTCATAAATTCTGGAGACTTATTCAATAAGTTTCAATATTCTGTATTTGTCAGAACAAATAAAAAATAATTTTCTCCCAAATATGACATCTTTAGAGAAGAGATAAAAAGATCTATGTGTCTGCAAGGTTACACAGCACAGTCTCTTTTATTTTATGCAGTCCTGCTTGCTCTGAAATGTTGGAGCAACAGTGTGATTACAACAACACTTGCTGTTGGTTTGATTTTTAAGTGGTGGCAGGGGAGGTGCCCAATCTGCATCTTCTTGCTTGTGATGTTTTTGTTCATTAAATTTCCTTTTATGTCGCAACAGGAAAGATCTGAGGCCGTTTATACCATTCCTCTGCCACAAACTGAGTTGCATTTTGGCTTTTGGGTTGTGGGGGTTGGCTCACCTGCTCCCTGTTGTAACTGTTGCTTCACCTCCCACTCAGTGCATGGGTCAGAATAGGCTCGGAAATGCAAAGTCACGTAGGAGAACCTGAAAGACATCTGGTCATGCTGATTGATCTTCCTTCTTTCTACCAGTACCATATTTTCATCACCTTGCTCTGAGAGGAAATATGTAGCTTTGTATTGTGTTGGGGGAGAGGGAAGCAGAACTGTCTTCAGTTTGTGAATTGCTGAAGCAGGTGTATGCAAGACTGTCACCTTCCTCTAGGTTTACTATTTACAGGCCATTATCTCCAACACAACTTTATAAAATAAAGCTCCAGTTGCAGGTTTCATGCGCACATAAGTGTTGGAGTTGGCACCTTTGTGGATCAGTGACAAAATCATTTGAAAATCAGAATCTTCTGAAAGGTGAAAGTTTTGCAAGGAGAGCTGAAATGCTTTTAAAGAGCATGTCCTTGTGTGATTAGGGAAGTTGGGATCCAAATTCCAGAGATGAAGATTATCCTTAAGGAAAGGAAGTATCTGCAGCTATTTTTGAAAATCCATTGCTTGTGATTCTAATTGAACTTAAATATAAACTTTAAAAGCAAGCAAAACAAACAAAAAATCCAAACTCAACCTAACAAAACCAACAACCAACGACAACTGAGATGGAAAGCTAAGTAATCCCTTGGGGTTTAGTTAACCTACTTCTAGTTGTTGGTTTGCCACCAGAAAGGATGTGGCTTTCCAGGAAGGGAAGTCTTGCATGGATGCTAGAGAATGAAGAAGGTCAGGAATTGCAGTCTGTCTCCTTTGTTTAACTACCTGTGTTCAGCATTTCTGACCCTGAAATGGAGAGGCTATGGTCCAGGGACATTCAACATCACAGAGCATGCAATTTTCAGGCACTTATTTTTGCCTTTTTTTTTTTCCAAAGACTTCTTTTCATGAAATACAGCGTCTCTCTATTCCGAAAGGAATCTGCACCAGTGTCTGGTATTATCACTGTCTGTAAAGGATTTTTGTTTGTTCTATAGATTTCTTCTTAGATCTCTTCTTAACTGTTGCTTATATCTGTACCTGGGTTTCCCATCTGTGCATCCTTCTTTCCCTGTGTGTGTGTCTCCACGTGTATAAATGGAGACACGCATAATTTGAAACTGCAATAATCTTTTGAGAGTTTTTTGTTGTTTCTGAGTGTTACTGATGGTTGTTACCATGTATGTCAGTTCAGTCTAGCTACCTGAGAGTGCCTGATGCCATCACACCCCACACCAACAATCAAGAAAACAATGAAAGGGTTAATTTTTGTGGGGTTTTTTTTTGTCGCTGTTGTTGTTTGTATGCTTTGGGGTTTTTTTTGTGAAGGAGCTATTGCCTCTGGAGATCAGTTCTTCCATTATGTGCTCTGACCTTTGTTGGTCTTTTGAATTCTTAACATACGATATTAAAGTGTCAAGGAGTTTGGAGGGTTCAGTAGTTAGTAATAGGTGGGTGTTCTGTGGTTGGCAATGACTGTCTCTTTAATTAATGTATTTCATTCTTGGTGTGTACTGTGTTAATGTATTTAATTGAAAACCTGAGCATGGAGAAGAGGGTGGGCACTGCTGACAAAAGTAATTCTCTTAAACTTGTCAGTACTTCACAATGTTTATAAAAAGAACTGTGGAGAAGAACTACTGATTAGAGGCTTATAAGCTAATGCTGTTCCTGTCGGCAGCAAAGCTCCTCAGTGAACACAAGAACGAGATATTCAGTAGAAGATACCTGGTTTATGATCTTCATAGTCAGTCTGACACAAGTGTCAAACAGTACACAACCTTATTATGTCATCCAGTGTTCAAAACTGGGTATTACACACTGACCACCAGCATTTCTGGGTTTAAGAAACACTGGTTTTCTGTAAGATGCAAAGCCCCTTTGAGAGCACTGTGCCAAACCTAGTTTCCGAGCAGTCTGCTGCATTTTACCATTGCTTCCAAAGTTTCCTTATGGAGTTTTGTGAGCAGAATGTTACTGGGAGGAGTGTAGAGAGCAGTGGCCATATTTGTGTGTCCTCCTGTCTGCTGGTGAAGTTGTTCTGGTCAGGTAAAATCTGCTAAGAGCTTTAGGATTCTGTTCTTCACTTGTAGATTCCCTTTATCCCTGCAAATTTTATCAATACTGAAGATGTTTTTTTAAATTTCCAGTCTAAAGAATTGGGAATTACAGTGGAAATGAATAGCTGATGGAAGAGAGATGCAGTCCAGAATCCTAATTTGCCAGGAAAACATCCCTTGAGTAATAACTCGCTCAAAGAGCCAGGTTCACTCTTTAAAGTTTAGTGATTCTTGTTTTAGCTAAGCCTGTGAGATTAGGTTAAATTCCAGAAGCATGATCCAGATTTTATTAAATTCAGTGGAGGGACTGGAGATCCAAAGCAGTTTGATTTGGATTAAACCTCTCCCATGATAAGAAAAGCTGAGTAGCTTGTATTGTTCCAGAGGGGAGGTTTCCTTATTTATTACTCAGCAGGAGAACTCAGATTTGGAGCTGCCGCTAAAGAGAACTCTTAACAGGATTGTGGATTTTGTAATGATAAAATATCTTTTCCCCAATGTAAATGTATCCTTTACAAATTTCACACCACCGTTCCCAGTTCTGCCCTGCACCTTTACTGGCCTATGTCGTGATGGCATCAGCCGCCTCTTTCTCGCTGTTAGTAAAACCTCAGAAGAGAGCCCAGAGTCTTGGTGAAGGTATGACTTTGAAAGTTAGGGGTGTGGGGAATGTGAGTCCTGGTTTATCACCCAGGCTGACTAAAGTAAATGAATAACCTTGTTCCTTTGTGAATCACCTCCCCCCCCCTTCCCCCCCCTCTCCCCCTTTACCAGATAACAACGCTTAAACTTGACATAAATAGCTGGAATACTGTGGAGGGCCTGATAAGCGGATTTCTTCATCCATGCTGAGTCTCCCTTATATCACATGTCTGTTCCATTATCTTGTGTGAAATGCTTATTGCAATTTCTTCCATTTAGTCCCCTATATACGTTATCTATAATGCATAATGGATATGTGTTTGAATGAAGGACAATATCCTATAAAGCAAGAAAATTACTTGTAAGTTGCAAGTTGCCTTAATGGTATGATCTCATTATGTTAGGAAAAAAATTCCCTAATATCACCCTTTATACTACAGAGCTTGATTCATTTTTATTTCTTTTTTTTCAGTCTTTCACGTATTTAATTGAACT
>JANIJG010021115.1:3086-37497 GCA_024611175.1 Megaceryle torquata
ACTGTCAGCAAGTTTGCTGATGACACCAAGCTGGGTGGAGTGGCTGACACACCAGCAGGCTGTGCTGTCATTCAGTGAGACTTGGACAGGCTGGAGGGTTGGGCAGGAAGAAATCTGATGAAATTCAACAAGGGCAAGTGTAGAGTCTTGAACCTGGGAAGGAACAACCTCAGGTATCAGTATAGGCTGAGGACTGATCTGTTGGAAGGCAGCAAAGGGGAAAAGGATCTGGGGGTCCTAGCTGATGGGAGGCTGACCATGAGCCAGCAAAGTGCTCTTGTGGTCAAGAGGGCCAATGCCATTCTGGGGTGTATTAAAAGGGATGTGGCTAGTAGGTCTAGAGAGGTTGCCCTGCCCCTCTACTCTGTCCTGGTGAGGCCGCATTTGGAGTACTGTGTCCAGTTCTGGGCCCCCCAGTTCAAGAGAGACATAGAATTGCTTGAGAGAGTCCAGCGCAGAGCCACAAAGATGACTAAGGGACTGGAACATCTCTCTTATGAGGAAAGACTGAGGGACCTGGGCCTTTTTAGCTTGGAGAAAAGAAGAATGAGGGTGATTTAATCAATGATTATAAATATATAAAGGGTGAGTGCTGGGAGGATGGAGCCAAGCTCTTCTCAGTGATGCCCGATGATAGGACAAGGGGTAATGGGTGGAAGCTGAGGCATAGGAAGTTTCGCATAAACATAAGGAGAAATTTTTTCACAGTGAGGGTGACAGACACTGGAACAGGCTGCCCAGACGGGTTTGTGGAGTCTCCCTCTCTGGAGATATTCAAAACCCGCCTGGACGCGTTCCTGGGTGATCTGGTCTAGGTGATCCTGCTCTGGCAGGGGGGTTGGACTAGATGATCTTTTGAGGTCCCTTCCAGCCCTTGACATTCTGTGATTCTGTGTGATTCTGTGAAGACATGTCTAAAAACAAACAGAAAACATTTTTTTTTCCCTTCTGAATGCTAGATCTTGAGAGCCAACTGTCAGAAGTTGCTAATCCCATTTCACATATTGACAATGTTATAAATTTTTGTCATTTAAACATAAAAATTTAGATATATCGAAGAATTTTTCATTATTCAAGTGACAGTTTTTTTCCTGTAGACAGAAATGTTATAATTCAAGGCACAGACAGATGTGTACTTGACATTTCATTTGAGTATTTTAAGAAGTTGATGCTTGGAGGTACTAGTTTCTGACCTTGATGCTAAGAGGCTGCAGCTGATAGTGTATCTGGTTTTAGTCAGCTTAAATAAAAAGCAAATAACTAGGGTTAAAAAGACAACAAACTTCTGTCTTGCTTTTCAGAAGTAGGCTACATGTGTTCAACATGGTCACCTGTCACAGCTCACTTGTGGAGATAGTGATTTATACTTACGGGGTGGGGGGAAAGGACTTGCTTGGTTAAATCTGCAAAATACCTGTGTTTGGACCATCAGTTTGAAGACAGCTGCATATGTTTTGCATAATGCATCATTCTTAACGTTCACATTGCAAAATTGTTTGGTTGTGACAAAAATATGAAAATACAGTAGTAAGGCTGGCAATGTAAGCAGATGCAAATCTTGATTAGTGTTACTCGTGTGTTTTGGTAGAGAGCTGAAAACTCAATGCTCAAATTATTTTACTGGTACTACTTAGTGCCTATGTTTCTTTTTCTTAGAACATAATTAATACTTTTGACTAGTACCATAACGATGACCATCTTGTTAAAAATACGTTTTTGTTTGAATATAGTACCTCTTGGTATTAAAAGTAATAAGTAATGGAAAACACCTGAAAAATTAGAGAATTTCTAATTTGACAGCTTTTAGCTAGGTCTTCATTCCTGTTATAGTTTCCAGAATCTTACTGCTGCTTTAGGAGGTGATAAATGTTCTAATTATTAAGTAGGACAAAATGAATTCCTGATAATAGACTTCTGACTATTTTGTCATGTTATGCAGTTTTAAATAATTTCCAAATTACTAAAAACTTTTCAAATACTCAGTTCATTTGGCTTAACCAGTTACATGTTAAATGGCACATGGAAATGCTGGTTATGGAATCACCAAGAGAACAATCAGAATTGCCCTTTTGTATCTAATTCTAGTGTAAACATAAGACGTTACTGGATCAAAACTAAACTTTATGTAACCTAATTTGATCATTATATAATCTCAATATGATATTGCTTTGTAAGTATTATATTACAAATTTAGTTCAGACCTTTGACAACATCTGTTATGTGTCCTGAGATCACAGAATCACTAAACCACATCATGGTCTTAAAATAATTTTTAAGTGTTTGTATTTAGGATTAGTTATAATTTTGTATAGCAGTAGTATGTGTTGACTACTTTCTGCTTCTCAGTAAAGAATTAAATATGTTTTGTGTATCTTGGTAAAACAAAATTATTATTGTGCACTTCTGTTTTAAACTAAATTTGTTACCTGCTCTATGTGATTCCTTCATGTTACATTGTGCTTACCACTGTTCCTGTGTTACTTGGAAAGTAATGATCTTAATTAGTATAGCCAAATGGAAGAGGCTCTGTTTATGTGAGGCATAGGGAAATGTGGATCTGCCTGATATTAATGAACTAAACCATTAGTAAATCAGTACAACATAGATGCAAGTGATTAGGCAGATCTTTTTTAAACAAACAAACAACTTGCTAGCAGTTATTAGCAACATGTGTCTCTACCACTGCGTTGTTTGCTTTAGAAAATGTCTCCAGCTGCAGGTATTGACAAGACAAAATGATCTATAGTGTTGTAACGAGCAGTATTATTGAAGCCCTTGCTGAGAACAGGTGTTAACTGTTTTGAAATGGACTGAAGGTGTTGCTGGAGGCATTTTTCACAAGGGCATTGCTTTAGTTTACCTGCATATACTGTGGTCTTTGATACCAATTTAACAGCAAAATCCTTGCACCGATGTTACTACTGTGAAAGTGGCCATCTTGCAGTGACCTGTGAGTGAATGGCGGGTTTGGTGTTTAAATAATACGCAACCGATCAATCTAAACACTGCTCTGGTTTTCCATCTTTCTTTCCCTTTTTGTGACCCAAACCAAACTACAGAGTAGTTTCAGTTTTGAGAGATCTCTCTTCTGCCAAGCAAACTAATTTTATTTAGTTTTATGTGAAAGGTAAAAAATGGAAATTTATTTAAAGAAAAAATGTATATCTGAAATAGAGGTTGCCTCCTTAGCCCTGGCAAAATCCATTTTAAAAATCTATTCCAAATTCTCTTGAAACTTGACAGATGATAATGCTAGTTCATACTTCTTGGGAGCAGCTCTTATTTCACTAGACAATTGTTTCTTGGAACAACATTTTATTTAGTTTAGGTGGCATAGTCCTCCCTGCACAGCTTCAGCTGTGTCACTTGTATTCACTTCCCAGTCACCCCTTCCTCTGCTTCCCAGTTCCTCCATGGGAGTCTGCATGCATCCTTGTCCCTCCTTGCAGTTTGCAATAGGAGAGCAGGGGAGGTGGCAGAGTTTGTTACTGTAGCTGAACAAATGAGTTGCATTCTATTCTGTATCGAACAAATGAAAATATTTTCAGAAGCTTTTTCAGGCTGAAGTAACAATAATGTGTCTGGGCTTTACAGGGCAAATTAAAGCAGCTCCTTTCCTTAGACAGTCTCTTTCTAAGGCAAACGTGGAAATAATGGGCAAAAAGACCTCATAAAGGGCTTTGAGTTGGTCAGCATCTGCCCATCCTTGTAGAAATTTGAGGAACTAGAGTGAGAATAAAGTTGGACCAAAAAATGAGCACTTCAGAAATTGTAGCCTAAAACTTGTATTGGATGTATGTATGGCTGTTTAGGGTCATGGTGACATTCTGCTGGGGCTATGTAGCCAGGATGATTTTTCAGCTGGGAAAAGATGGGAGGAGAGATGGTTGTAAATGTGCCAGGCTTATCATCATGAAAACCAAGGAGCATGTGGACGTTTTGGTTTTGGTTTTTGGGGTTTTTTATTTTCTCTCTACCCATTAGCTAACTGTTTTGATCATAAAAGAAGGGTTTGTTTGAACTTAGGAGGAAGAATTGTGAAGATTGGTTATATCTACATATGCATACTGTGTCAAAGCTTTTGAAAGTTGGCTATGAAAACATGGTTAAATGACAGTAAGTTAAAAAAAAATGTTTTAATTGGTGATAATCGAGCCTTTCAGGCCAGGTGAACTGTCCACCTTCTTCCAGTGACAAGTAAAGGTGCCTTACACATCACAGTAAAATTCCATTACCTGAGCAGAATATGTCCAGTACTTTTTGGGGAATTTCAGGAATTCACTGCATCTGTATGGTACTTCATTTGGCTGTAGGCAGTTAAAATTTATTGCACAGTAACTTTGAGCAGCAAATACCATGGTCGGGACCAGACCATTACCAGATGAATTCATGCAACCTACTGCCAGCTTCTCTTCTGCCTCAACGCTGCACGGATTGGCCTCAAGCCTGGCTCTCCAACTTCACTCCATTTAGTGGATGGCAACAACCTGTTTGCAGCTGACATCCTTCCCCAGTGCTTCTCCATGTTTCTTTCACTGCATCTGTGAGACCTGTGTGGCTCGGGTGATGTGAAGTAGCAAGTGCTTCTGCAGGATGTGATGATGTCTTGTAGGTGACTTCTGTTTTCAGAAAGTATGTCTAGTGTGTCCGAGCCCCGCAAAAGGCAGCGGGTTGGATGCAGGTGGAAAGTGATGGGTTGATGGGAAGCAGTCTCTAGGCTGGATGTTTTCAGCATGTGCAGCAGGATGGTGGCCTACGGCCAGAAAACAGACAGCGTTGCACACTGTCATTGTTTTACTGCTATTTGTCATGTGCTATTATAATATGAATATAAAGTACAGCATATTTATAGATTAAAAAGAAACTCCTACTTTTAAACAAAACAGTAAATGTTTCTGAATTTGAGGGAATAAAGTCCTTTTTCATAAGTAAATGAACAAAATCCAAAGTAACTGTATACAGTTCAGCATTTTATATGCCTTCCTCTAAAATACAGTGGTCAGCCATGACCTTTTCAAATTGCTGTGAATCATGCTGTGCCTCTAATAGAGTTAGATTTGTAAGGAAATAGAAAAATGGAAAACAGTCACTTACTGGGATATAGCATGGAAACATGGAAAGGGTGACTTTGAATCTTAATGTTTTCAATATGACCTCTAGTTTGTTCTCTTTGCTCAAGAGGGATATTCAAGAACTTTTTGGAAGGCAATACTTAGTAGAGCTGTCAAGGCACTTTGTCATAACTCTGCATAGAGAGCTGAGGTTTTATAAAAAAAGCACCAGATTTCCTACATTATGTTTGTTTTTCAGGAGATCTGTGTTCAATGAAAATTCTGGAAGGTCATGTCATAAACTTTGTATTTTCAGTGTTTTATTTGTGGTTGAGTTTTGCTAAGCCACCTAAATACTGTTCCTCCTAAGAAAGACAAACTACTATCTGCATTCCCAGAAATGCACAAACCTGTCATTTACACTGCAGACAGGAATCTGGAAGGGATAATATTCAACCTTGTACACAGTGGTATTGATCTTTTGCCTTTTTTAATTGAGATATTAATCTGTGTTAGTTTGCTGTTGGAGTAGAAGTATTGAAAAGACGTCAGGGATACTGCTGCAAGTTGTCTAGCATGTCCTTGATGCTCTCTTTGATAGGTCTAGCAGATGTATTGGAGCAGGAATTAGAGCATTGTTTTCCTAGGTTTCTTGTTATTTGTACAGAGAATGCATTGCCAGCTTTCCTAGCTATTGAGACACCCCATTTCACATGTGCTTTAATGCCTCCTCTTTTTAGGTATAGCATAAATTGTCTAAACCCAGAGGAGATTCGGTAAGAAAAAGAATATAAACATTCGTCTCCGGATCTTTTGCCTGCCTTTGAGAGGCAAATTTCCTCACTCTATTGCCTTCAGAGTGTTTGGGGATGACTGTTGTCTTGAATACAAGGCTGTTTGCATTCCAGAAAAAAAGATGCAGGATAACTTTGTGTGAAATTCAGCATTTATGAAATCAGAAATAGGAAAGGGCTCTATGAAAGCTTCAGAACCACCAAGTTTTATCCTAAAAAGATTCAATCCTTTATTAACAACTTTTGATACACAATAAATGCAGGGTTTAGAATTCTGAAAACTTTTGTGAAATTCATCCAAGTTTAAAAGGGAGGAACAAGCCTTACAGTTTATTAGATTTCTGCAGATTTATTGGGGTTGACATTTGCTGTAAGAGAGGTTTGAATTGGTGTCCCTCACCTGTGGGGAAACTACTGGTGATTCGTGGGACACTGAGTTCCTTAGACTTGCAATACAAACAGCAGGTAGAGTCTTCTAAAGACTTTGTATAACGTATCTTCCCAGGACAGTTGATAATTGAACTCTCTAAAATATGGGCTTTGTGAAAATGTGTTAACGCTATTAAGTTTAGATTTGCATCATGCAAGAAATAGTAGATCTAGAAAAAAAAAAGTTTATTTTTAATTTTTTCACAGGGGTTTGTGTAAATCCTTTGAAGGAGGCCATGCTTCTTTCTCCTTCCCTATCCCCTGATTCCCTTCATCATACATGTGTGGTTTCTTCTCTGGAGCTTGAAGTCTCTTTGGTTTCTTTTCTTTGATGGTTTGTCTTCTGTGTATTTTATGGTATTTGTCAGATGGATACTGCACACAGTCCATTTGTGGCTTTCTTAGTTTACAGTCTAGATCCTCTGAATGATAACTGACTATGTCCAAGCAAGTCTACAGACAGTGAGGGATTACTAAATTAATTGTAGCCAGAAATCTTTTTTGAAAGGAAGATGAAAAGAGAACATGCAAAAGAGTTGCATGCCAATTCAAAACTAAATTTGTGGTCTCATACAAAATGTAGTGTTAATGAACTTGGAATGTATGGTTATGCACTTTAAATCACACCTCAGAAATCCAGTGTTATCACTCTTGTCAAGTTGGTTTCTGGATCTCCATCCTCCAGTTTATTAAATGTTAAGATTTAAGAACCAAGCAGTGGAGTAGCATCAGCTAAAATACTGGGACGGTGATATGATTGAGGATGCACCCAGGTAATCTAACAGTCTGTCTGAGAGAACAGAAATGTCATGGGAGAGGCAGTTCATATTCCAGAATATCAGACACAGAGGCATTCTCTAAGTATGTTTTGACCCTGAAATTGCAAACCAAGATAATCAGATAGTTCAAAAATGTAGTCCTACTATTGTGGTAGTAAATAATTAACATAAGATTCTGCATTTAGTGTAGTATTTAAATAAGAATGCTGCTATTTTGTTTACCATCATATAAAAGCTATAATTGGTTTGGTTTGGTTTTTTTCAGTTTGACTCTAGCAGAGTATCATGAACAGGAAGAAATTTTCAAACTTCGATTAGGACATCTCAAAAAGGTACGTACATATATGTTCTGTTAATCTAAGACTTTTTTTTGACCATGTGCAAACCCCCAAAATCTAGTACTATCAAAATAAGGAAGAGGTCTTGTTCAGAGCTTTCTGATTAGAAAATATAAATGTGTAACTTACCATGAATACTAGAAGTACAGGAGAATGGCAGTGAGTGTAACACTCTACATTCCTTGTATCCTTCCAACAGTGGCAGCAGTGATGATGCCACCAGTACTGCTCTTGTTTTGGAACTGAGGAAGTGGAGTCAGCCATGTTTGATATATGGGCTTTTTATGGTAGTTTTTGACCTTTAGAAAGGTCCAATTTACAAAGCATTGCATTTCTGAATGAATATCATGTTTTGACCATCTACAGTATCCACTTCTGTTATTATGATTTAGCATGCTACCTATTGCAAGAGAGAACATAATTTCCCTGGTTTTATGGAAAATCTTTATATCTTAAATTATTTTTGCAATCAGGTATTTTATTTTAGTTTTTGACTTTTGAAAAAAACAACAGTACTTTTTTCTTGAAGTCCATCATTCTAATAAATCCATGTAATGAGATAATTATGATATTAACAAACTATTGCTTATTCAAGCAAAGCTTTTGAGGAATAACCTGTGAAAAGGAATGACAGTTGAACCTAGCAGAAATATCTCAACAAGTGTGAAAGGAAAATGCCTTTATCTGCTGAACTCTAGTTCTTCAAGTGTTCAATCAAAACAAGTTACAGTGTTTTTCCCCTTGAAAGAGTCTGTTTCAGGCCTGTTCTTTTCAAATGTACAAGTCACCTGTTAAAAATCTACACTGAACTGGGCCTCTTAAGAACACTGATGCTGTTTTTAAAGTATATGACAAGAAAGTACTTGGATCTGTGGTAGGGAATCTGCATATAAACTTATTGACACTTGTGAAGTAGACTGCGCACATAGTTCTTCATTGTTAATGCTTTAGAAATAGCACCAGCTTCACATGAAATTCTGTTACAAATTTCTGTAGGCTTTTTCTGTGCTTTAACTTTTTTGAAGTCTAATGAAAATTTCAAGTGATGTGAAGGAAGCTGTTACAAAGTTGTTTAATACCTGAATTTTAGTTTTGCCTTGAGTGTTAATGCTGGACTACTCTGTATAAGAAGGAGCTTCCTTAATTAAATGCCAGAGAGGGAAATGTTACTTTTGGCAAATGTTACTTTAGGGCAACAACACTGCCAAAGGGTCTACAGCACAAACAAGGAGTGACTGAGGGAACTGGGGTTATTTAGCCTGGAGGAGACTCAGGGGAGACCTTACTGCTCTCTACAGCTACCTGAAAGAAGTTGCAGTGAGGTGGGGGTCAGTCTGTTCTCCCATGTAGCAAGCAATAGGACAAGAGGTCAAGGCCTCAAGTTGTGCCAGGGGATCTTCAGTTATTAGGAAAAATGTCTTAACAGAAAGACTTGTAAAACATTGGATCAGGCTGCCTGGGTATGTGGTAGAGTCACCATCCCTGGAGGTTTTTAAAGGTATGTAGATGTGGCACTTAAGGACATGGTTTGGTGGTGACCTGGCAGCTCTGGGTTACAGTTTGACCTGATGATCTTGAAGGTCTCTTCCAACCATAACAATTCTATGATTCTTAGCAGATCATGTTTGAATATATCTGAAAATGATAATAAAAATACGTGCTTGCATTTTAATTCTTATGTGCAATACAGATTTTGTCATTAAATAAGAAAAAAACCTTTAACTCCTTTTTACATGGCTATGTTTCTTCCCTAGTGCTTCTTTGCTCGTTACATTTTTTTTCTTTCCTTCTACATATGCTGTTTTTCTGTCTGCTTCTCTTCCTTTTCAATATCCAGATGCTTTCCTGGTGCTCTTATTTTCTGGTGCCCTGTACATGCTGCCACCACCAGTTTTCTTTTCCTTCTGCTCCCCAGGAAATTCTTTTCCAGCTAGTAGCTTTGGTCCTGGAGAGAGGCTCTTGTTTTCTCACTTCCTTTTATATAGCAGTGACCTGAGGCAGCTAAGCTGGTTCATTCTTGCTTAAAGGTATTCACAGCCTGAGTGTCCTAAATAACAGCTGGAAACAATGCAACCAGCCAGTTCTCTTTGGACTAACATTGGCCTATGAACCACATTTTGAGAACCACTGAATTGCATAATATATGAACAAAAAAGCCCAAAAGAGGCATAACTGATGGATGAAATTTTTTTTTTTTTTTGTCAGCCTTTGGGAAGAACATAGACAATTGTGAGTGTCTAAGTGCATGGCCTTTGGTGGGGGGAGAAGGGCTAGAATTCTTTAGAAAGGACTATTGGATTATGAGGAGCTGCATATCATTTCAGGGTATTTAACAGAGAATGGCAAAGATTAATCTAAATATATAAAAAGAATATAACATGGTATAAACAGGAAAAAAAAATCCTTTACATTATTTGTTAGGAAAAATAAATGGTCCACCCAGATCTTCTACCAGATTAGTGTTACTTAGGCCAGCTTTTAAATTACTAGGAATCTGGCTTTTTGTTTTCTGAATGAGAGTTCTTCTGGTGCCTTGCTTAAGGACAAGAGATATTCCCCCCCTTATCTTATGGGGAGGGATTCAGGTTATTCACTGATATCATTTGGTCCAGGCTTCTCGACTCACTGGAAATGTGATCATTTAATGTCTTTTAGATTATATAAATACAGCTGTTGTTTCAGGATGTGGCTTTATGATGCACAGTGTATGGAAATGCTATCTTTACAGCACTTTCTCTCCACTCTGTGACTTCTACCTCCATCCCCTTGTGCCATGACTACTCGCCCCTTGCTTTTATCAGCACCACCAGGTTGTGCAGTCACAGTATAAATTGGATTGGAGAACTGATCTAGCTTCTTGCAAAAAACAAATATGCATCTTTTTGTGAGGCTTGGTTGGTTTTGGTTGGTTGGTTTTTTTGTTTGTGGTTGGTTGGTTTTGTGATTTGGGGGGGGTTAGGTTTTATTAGTTTGTGTTGGTTGGTTGGTTTTAATTTGGTTTGGGGGTTTGGTGGTTTTGCTTTTGTTTTTTTAATTGATTAGTTTTCTAGTTTGCTTCACTATGTGTCCCAAGAAGCTGTGCCAAAACAACAAGAGATGATGTGGGGAACTGCTTCCACTGGCACTGCTACTAACAAAAAAATACATATCAGATGCCAGGTCTCTTTCCTTTTCAGCTACAGTAATTCTGTGATTATGAGCTTTCTGGTACAGACTAATTTTGTCTCCCCTTTATTCAAACTTTCAAGTTCTACAGGTGTTAACTCTGAAATTGCTATTACCCTTTCTATAGTGTCTTTCAATGAGTATACATTTTTCACTTTGGGTATAGATACATAAGTTTCCACAAATTATACACTGTGAATTCTTTAATTTATTGGAATATCTGAATAAGTGACTATGTCAGGGTTCTCTAATATGTAGCATAAAGATAATTTTAAATGCTGAAATTAGTTAGGGGATGTGCTCCTACCTCACCTCATCTGCACTCAAAATCTTAGGCAATGTACATTTTGCATTTGTAATTTTAATGATAAAAATGGAAAAAACTTTTTAAATTAGCTTGGTTTTGGTGTCTTCTATCAACACCTTAAAAACTTTTCCACTCTAACGACTTACTCTTTTCTTCTTCTTCTTTTTTTTTTATTTTATTTTTTTTATTTGCACTTCAGCCTCAAAATATATTAAATGTCTTTTCTTACTTTGGCAGTTGGTACAAAATCTATAGCTGCACATATCTCCGTTTTTTCTTCTTTGTACATCAATTTCAGACCGCTTCCCAGATAATTTCTCTCCTTGGCTGAGGTACAAAACCCAGCCGCCTCTCATTTCAAATAGCATCCCTACAGTGCAGAACAAAACTGTGAACATCCCATTACCTGTGGGTTCATGGACAGAAAGGTTCCTTGAAACAGGCTTTTGCCTTATCTTTCTGAATTTTTCTGGCTTTAACAGAAAAGCAGAGCTTTCTTCTAGTTCAGCAGGGTTTTGTAATGTAATGTTCCTCCATCACCACTAATATTGATGCAAGGGTAAAAATATCCTTTTCAAATGGGGAGTAAATGAGCTTTTATATTTCATTCTTTTCATTTGCAGGAGGAAGCTGAAATACAAGCAGAACTTGAACGTTTGGAAAGAGTTAGGAATCTTCACATAAGAGAACTGAAAAGAATAAATAATGAAGATAATTCACAGTAAGACACTCTCTTAATTTTGTATGTCTCTTTTTAAAATAATGCTCTAAAATCACATTTTACCCACACAAGAAGAGGTCATTCATAAACTTCTCTTTGATTCTCTTTGTTTATGTATATTTTTTTTAAACACCAACATATTCAAACTTTTTAAAAAATAGAATTAGGTAAACTTACTAGTGGTTGTATTGAATATGCAAGAAATAACATATATACAAAGCTTGTAGTGAAGGAGAGCTAAAACTTTCTAGACTATATTAGTAAGCTAAAAAGAATACTTGCAAGTGAACCTAGTGCCATTCACTTAAGCTGACAATAATGGAAGAAAATGTTGGGATGGTTTGATGCAACAGTGTTGAGATGCAGTTATAATTAATTCTGGGTTTATTGCGCTGTAATTTTGCTCATACTGGATACAGGTATCTGGTAGGAAGAGACAAACGCAAAGTCTTTTGTATTATGTTAAATGTTACTCTGTAGTTCAGCTTGCATGGCAGCATATCAAAATAACTGCTTGAAAGAGTCCGGTGCAGAGCCATGAAGATGATTTAGGGAGTGGAACATCTTCCTTATGAGGAAAGGCTGATGGAGCTGGGTCTCTTTAGGTTGGAGAAGAGGAGACTGAGGCATGACCTCATTAATGTTTATAAATATGTAAAAGGTTAGTGTCAGGAGGATGGAACCAGGCTCTTCTCAGTGATGTCCAATGATAAGACATGGGGCACAGGATACAAGTTGAAACATAGGAGGTTCCTTGTAAACATAAGGAGAAACTTTTCATGATGCCCAGGGAGGTTGTGGAGTCTCCTTCTCTGGAGGCATTCAGAACCCACCTGGGCATGTTCCTGCGTGACCTAATCTAGGTGATCCTGCTCTGGCAGGGGGGTTGGACTAGATAGTTCTTTTGAGGTCTCTTCCAACCCCTAATATTCTGTGATAATGATAAATAGTTATTTAACTATGTAGTTATTTAACCATGTAGATTTGAAAGTAATAAAAACTTCCACCATCATGGTGAATACATACACTAACAGTACAATTTCATCAGCACTATAAGCTTGCACTGTTACTTGAAAGGAAATGGTTCTGCCTATTCCTGACTACTTAAGCCCTTGCCCTGTTCCCTTTCACATGCTTGCAATGGTGTTACTTTACTGAACAGACTCTGGAAATTGATCCAAGTTAAAACCATGTCCCGTGGTTTCTTTTTCTGGATTAATTTTAACCCTACATCAATTTCCTGGTCTAGATCTTTGCCCCAGTTGCAAAAATGGTTATGCTACCATGAGGAGAGAGCAGTGCAAGGGTGGAATGAGCAGCCAGGGGAAGGAGATGGTAGGACTGGGCTTCTTTCTTTCCGCACTAGTAAATGTTTATGAACCAATAGCCTTAAGACTTTAGGATTTTATTTTCTCCTTTACTTTTTAGATACAATAGAATTATATATACACTTAGACTTTTAAACATTTAAGCAACAAGGTGTGAAATTGTGCTTAACTGTTTTAATGGTTCTGTATCTACTCTACAGGAACACAGAAAACTTTTATTACCATATGGCTATAATGCTAAGAGATAGGTAAATTTATCTTGTGTTTTGGATATGAAAAATAATGGGTGTTAATGATGACAATTTGATGGCAGAATACTTTCTTTTAAAAATAAATGTCCTGCAACAAAAAACCAAGCAGTTCTTTGCAAGCTAAATGATAACCTTTTTTTAATCTTCAATGTTTGCATTAGAAGAGGTTTGGCTTTTTTTAAAAAGAGATTCTTCCAACAAAAATGAATAAATGCCACAGAAAAATTGCAGGCTTTGACTGTGTAAATAATTCATATGCAGGGCAAAAAATGCTGAAATTACAGTCTCAGTTGAAAACAGAGTTACAGGACATGGACAAGCAGGATACTTTAGCTTTACTGCTCATTTTCTGCAGTCGATGTTGACATATTTTGTGGTACAGAATGAAAACTTTAAACTGTGTGTCCATGTTTTTGTGAGAGTTTAGACTTGAGGAACTTGCCAAGTGGCCAAGGTGTATCTTGCACTCATAATGTAGAAGACAGAAGCAATGGAGAGGTAATTTAGGTCTGTAGCCCTTATTGTCTTTCCTAACATGTCTCAGCAACTGGCCATTTGGTAAGGAAGAGGTTTCTGAAGCAGAGCAGCTGCTGAGTCCAGACTCGAATCTTCTTGGGTTTTCAGGTTCCAGCTGTAATGCAAAGCTGAGCCCTCTTTCTTGTTCAAGCAATGTTCCTCTCTATTGGACTATGGGTCACATGACCAATTGCCTAAATTTTAATCACCTTCAAATTTGTTATTTCTTGTATACAGAGTCCATTATTTACTGTAACAACCTTCCATTACTTTTAAATGGATTTGTCATTGAAATACATATTTTCATAGTGAAGAAAAGGAAAGCTTTAGGGTTAAAAGGGGCAAAAAATATGCATGCAGGAAGTAAGCAAGTGTATGCATCCTCCCTCAGATAATTAACTATGACCATACCTCCAAAACTGTAGAGAACATGGAAGGATGAGATAGCCTATTGGCAAACTAGCCCTAAACCCTTCCTTGACATTTTCTATGGAGTTTAGTTGGCAGATGGCCATGGATGCATATTTGTCTCATTATTGCACTATAAATGTGATTCAGCAGTTTTCCCCTTGGTTGGATGGAAGAATATTATTTTGTCTCCTGAACATTTCAGGAGGTACTGTGGTTCTTTTCTCTGTCCTGCAGCATTATTTTGTTTGGAAAGAAGTTTTCTTCTTGCTTTTGATTAGAGTAAAAGCAGATATTCAGTCTTGTGTGTTTTCTCTATATTACTCTTTGTTATTTATTTCTTATATAGACTCTCTTTTGTAAAAAAGAGGCAGGTACATACAACAGGTCTGGTTATGTTTTGAATGAAATTGTAAGAATATTGTCTTCATCTGTTCCATAAAAATGAAGTTAGAGACTTCTCTAAAATTAAGCAAAATGGAGAGCACCCTTGTATCACATTTAAATTTAAAGGTGCTTTTATTATCCTCACAAAAATAGAGAAAAATAACAAAGTTTTCAAGAGTTGGCTGTTTTGACCATGTTGTAGTCGAAGCATTTGTACGTTAAATAGTCAAAAGGTACTGAAATTGTAAGGTTGTGCCATAAGGTTACACTTGGTGTAATAATGTTCAGCATATTATATATTGCTAGTAAAAAGAAAGCTCCATTTGAGAAGTAGTACTAAGAGATTCACATTTTAGACTCTATTTGTATAGCTTAAATAGAATTAATTTATTTTTTTTTCTTTCGAGATTTAAAGATCACCCCACGTTGAATGAACGGTATTTGTTACTCCATTTACTTGGCCGAGGTGGCTTCAGTGAAGTATACAAGGTAGAGTGTGTTTGGTCTGCTAAATATGATGTTTGAGCCATGTACATTTGTACATTTTAAGGGGGGGGGGGGTGTCTAAATAGGCAGAAGGATTGTAATGTGGTACTCTTTAATCACTGGTTGAGCAAACATCAATTAACACATGGAAGGGAGGTAGCATTACAATAGATTTATCAATGGACTTGTGAATTACATGCTAATTTTTTTCCCTCTATTTAGTGTTAATTTTATCATCTTTGGTTGTAACTTTCCCATAT
This sequence comes from Megaceryle torquata, assembly GCA_024611175.1. Classification (NCBI taxonomy): domain Eukaryota; kingdom Metazoa; phylum Chordata; class Aves; order Coraciiformes; family Cerylidae; genus Megaceryle; species Megaceryle torquata. The sequence goes on from JANIJG010021115.1 coordinate 18,307, forward strand.
TTGTGGGTTTCTTTTTTTAGGCTTTTGATCTTTATGAACAAAGATATGCTGCTGTGAAGATTCACCAACTTAACAAAAGCTGGAGGGATGAAAAGAAAGAAAACTACCACAAGTAACTATTAATGACTTACGCTTCGTATGTTAAATTGAATGGCATTTTATTGATTGTAGAAGGTTAATGTATTCATCATCTTTTAGACATGCGTGCAGAGAGTATAGAATACACAAAGAACTGGATCATCCCCGGATAGTTAAACTATATGACTACTTCTCCCTGGATACAGATACGTAAGTACATCAAATGACGCATTTTCTAGAACTGGTCAAGAATTCTAGTGCTGTATAGTAGATAAACAGAAATTAAGAGTATTTGAAGAAAAAATAGTATGTTCTTGCTTTCAGACAAAGAATTTAGGGTTTCCTTAAGGGGAATTAAATAAAAAATACAGTAGTTGCAGAATTTTGTCTCAGCTGAATATTTCAGACCTTCTGTAAAGTCATGACAACAGTATTTGGCAACACCTGATTAGCAAACCCTATAGGCTATCCCGAGGGTGAAAGGGACTTGCAGTGCTATAATATCTTTGGGCAGAGCAAGGGCTGCTGCAGGGCAGCTCCAGAATGCTGCTGTAGCTTAGACAAGCTTCTGATACTAAATAGCATCAGGAGCATTATTAGCCAAAGCGGTAGCCCAAGGTCACTGGTCTGCCTCTTTGCATGAATTTGTGTCATATCTTAAGGGACAGTGATTATATTTTTCTACTGAGAAATGTGCCTACATAAATAATGGGGTTTTTAACTTAACCTCTCGTCAAGGTGGATGCATGTTCTATTTCAGCAGGTATGAATGTTCTGATTGATGTCAGTTTTCATAAGCTAACAGTTACATCATGTGTTCTGTTAAGACTTTCATACAAATATTTTTAACATTCAGGCAGCCATTTTTAAACTTACCAGTATCAAATTAGGTTGACATAATTCTGATTGTGGTGTTTAATACATTATTTAATTCTCTCTCTATGAATTTTACCCTAGGTTTTGCACAGTGCTAGAATACTGTGAAGGCAATGACTTGGATTTCTATCTCAAGCAGCATAAATTGATGTCAGAGAAAGAAGCTAGGTCCATTGTAATGCAAATAGTGAATGCACTACGGTATCTCAATGAGATCAAGCCCCCTATTATACACTATGATCTTAAACCAGGTAAATGAGGAAAATTATGAATGAAAATGTTTCGGGTTTTTTTCAATCCTTTATTTTCTTAGTAATTCATGCCTGAAAATTTCAAAATCGTCTGCTGTATGTCTGGCTTGTTGTAAACAACTGAAAAAAAGTGTGTGCTCTTCTTTCTAGTTCTACTGCCAAAGTCATCCATCTTTTCTTTGGAAAAATGTTTGTCAAAACTTTTATACTTCATATTATTTTGAATTGAATTTGTAGGAAAAAAAAAATCACATAGCACATAGATCCATGCATTGGTATTTAGCAGTTTAAACAGATGTGATCATTAATTGGCTCAGTACTGTCTAATCATTGTGGAATGCTGATGTGCAAATAATTTCTCCCTTATGTATTTCATAGCCTGTAAAGGATTGAAATGCGTAATCAAGCACTTTCAGCACCCTAGCATAAGCACATCAAAACAGGACTTCACAGCAATTTTCTTTCCAATGAATAATAGACATTGTCATAAACGATGTATTCTGTCTTGATTCCATGGCCTTTGTTTTACCACCTTGCATGAATGATGCTTGTATTTGTCATGTACTTTAATCTGATGCACTTCAAAGTGTGGAGTTTGTAATGTAACTCTTAGTACCAACCTGTTTGATTGCTGCTGTGTAATATATTGTTTATATAGACTTCTCTCATATTATGGAATTGTACACAATGTGTTCTTAATCTCATTGTTTTTTGTTTTCAGAGGAATTTCATCAAATAACTTCTACATCAAGAAATTACTTGTACAACTTTTAGCACACAGAGTAAAATTTGTTGTATCGCAACAATTTCATGGCACAATTTTGTGGCCTGTGCAAGCCCTGAAATGTGTAGTGTAGGATTTGTTCTGGGCAGATAAATAAGAAACTTCATTGCTACTGGTATACTGCTATGTTTTGGTATTTCCTCACTATGTTTTGGTGTTTCCTCACTGTCCAGCCAGCTCCCAGCTGAGAGGGCCATTTCAGATGATGATGATAACCTAGAGATTTCCCGAGACTGCACTGAAATGTGTCATAAGTTACTCTGGACTTGAGGATATAAAGATGTGTGGCCACTTAGCCCTCATTAAGTTAGATGTTCCTGAAAATCTAACCTGGTTTTGAAAATAAAGCATTCTGTTAGCTTTTTTTGAGGTGTTTTTCTTTCTTTCTTTTTTTCCCCTGGATAGGTAATATCCTTCTTGTAGATGGAACAGCATGTGGAGAAATAAAAATCACTGATTTTGGCCTGTCCAAAATAATGGATGATGATAGCTATGGTGTAGATGGAATGGATTTAACTTCACAGGGAGCAGGAACTTACTGGTAATGCTTGTTTCCTTTATACTGTTTAGACTCTGGGTCATTGTTCAGATGTCATAAATGCTGTCTTACAAAGCCACTTTTTATTTATTATTTATTTAATTTATGAATTAAAATACTAACATGCATGACAAACATTTTTGTGCGGTACTTTGAATGTTGATATTCCCAAATGTTAGAATGATAACAAGCAAGATAAGAGAGTGTGAACAGGTGTTTTTTATTTATATATGTGTGTGTGTGTGTAACAAAAAAAAAAAAAAAAAAAAACCAAAAATGGAGATGATCACTGTGATTTAGAAACATTGTTTCCCTGAAGAAGCAGGTGTTTAATCTTTGGCTGCAGGTGGTTGAAGACATTTGACAGAGCTATGATGATTAAGTGTGGGTGCTTAGTCCTTAGAAATCTTAGAGCAGGGATTACCAGCAGGTAATGTCCTTAGGACAAAAGAGTATTTACTCTTCCATCCTAAAGGTTAATGACAGCTCAGCAGCTGTGATTTATTTTCTGTGTGCACTTGCATGCTTGTCCAAAAACCTGAAGTTTGAGAGCTGCCTACAGAATAGGAATGACAATAAGCATTTCATTGCTTACAGAAAAGCTGTTTCTACAACTTGCTCTCTAAAGATGCAGCTTCTTCATGGCACAGTGGCTCTTTGAGCCTGGCTGCATGGCAGCTGTGTCAGGGTGGGTGGCATAGAAAGCCTGGATTGGCCAGGTTATTGTGAATTCATTTGGTCTTTCTCTCATTCTGCCAGTAAGATCATCACAGTAAGGATGATATATAGAGTTATATGTATATATAAGGATGATTTATAGAGTTTTATATATATGTATATAGAGTTTCTGAAACGTAACTCTATACACAGAGAAGCCAGTGTCATTCCAATTTGCTATGCAGTGTTTCTCATATTCAGAAGTTACATGTAATGAAGATTTTGTCTTTTCCTTAAGTTTTTTTTTTTTAGAAAAGAAAACACACATACTTTTGCACAAATGCCAATGCACACATGCTGTGAGAAGACAATTATTCAAGTTGAAGCATTTTAGAAGTGTTAGACTTCTGCTATTCTTTTTAATGCTTTACATATTTAAAGCACAATTTAAATATTTATTGTAGGAATGTATCAACAAAAAGTTGGCCTTTGGATTTCATCTAAAATGCCATGAGGATTAGTGGTGCTGTAAACTAAGAGATCAGAAAAGTTCTGTGACCATTACAGTTTTATGATGAATCTCTGTGTTTCCAATTCACACAGTCTCTGAGCCCAAAATCTTCCTTAAGGAGGGAAATACTTTGAGTATGAGGTGGGGGATGAATCTTTTTAGATCAGATTGCACAAACCATCTGCAGTATAGTCCTGGAAGGGATTTCCTCAGTCACTGGACCGGTTACCTGTCTTTCCATGCATTTAGGTCACATAATCTCTTTTGTAAACTTACAGACATTTGTATTAAATTTAGTTAGTGTTTGGTACCCAGTAATCTGATTTGAAGTGTGTTCTGTAACCTCAGTTCTCTGATCATGAGAAACCTAATCCTCTAATTTACAGACTGTGTTTATTTGTGGCCAGTTTATACTTGTTTGTTCCTGTGCCAGCGCTGTCCTCCCTGAAGTAGGTTGTTTCACTTCCTAGAACTTCAGATATTTTAGTAGCTTTCTTTGCACTTGCATCACTTCAAGGTCATTTTTCTTAATTGTTATCATCAGAATTTTACATGAGTGTTCCAGAAGAGATTTTGTGCTGCTGTGTGAAATTCATATTTGTGTTGCATTCTTACCTTATTTTTCTACTTATTTCTATTTTCACAAATAGTTATTAAGAATTTCTTTTAAAGTCATATATGCTGTTGATGAAAGGATGTCTGGTCTGTAGTTGCTCTAATAGTTTTTATGCCTTTTTCAGTTTTAGATACTACAGTCAGTAATACTTAATTGACCCCATATTGATATGTTTGGAAGATTTAGTTTATTTGCTTTTTTTTAAAGGAGGTTCCATTTGACTAGCACTTCTGTAATTCAGGAGTGGCACGGGAGCTTCCTCAACTTTCAGCTCTTTAAGTATGACTTCCTGGAGATTATAGGAACAGAAATAGCAGTCACCTTTTTCTACCATATACCCCTCTGGTTACTGTCATCATTCTTAGTAAAAACTTAGGTAAAGGGTCTTTAAGCAATATCTACATTATCTTTGATTCCAAATCAGGCCTTGCTGTAAAATGCCCTGTATGGCTTTCATCTTTTCTTGCTCTGATAGATGGAGAAAGTTTGTATTTAAACTAGGATCCCAATTAAAAAGTGTTATTCACTGATTTAGGTAAAGAAAGTTAGTATTGTGCTTGTATGAAATAGACCCTCCATTTGACTGATCATTCAAAAAACTGTAATGTCAGTTCTGACGGATGTGCAAAGTGTTGGAATGTGAATCATAAGGCTACTGGTACAGTTGTCAAAAGATCAGAGATGAGTATGTGAAGTGTTTGTATAATTTGATATTTGAACAAGTTCTAGTAATGCCATACATATACTTGCAGACACTGCAATGCATGTTTTGTTTTCCAGGTACTTGCCTCCAGAGTGTTTTGTAGTTGGTAAAGAGCCACCAAAGATTTCTAATAAGGTTGATGTATGGTCAGTTGGAGTGATTTTTTTCCAATGCCTTTATGGTAGAAAGGTAAGGAAAATCTTGTTTGAAAATCTTAGAGTTTTAATGTAAATGCCTGTTCCCAGGAGACTGTGAATTACAGTCAGAAAGACATGAATCTATGTGGAAAATTACTTGTTACTTTTTGATGTATGCATTGATACTGCAAGAAATGTAGAAAATCTTGACTGAAACTTTTTTATTTACAGAATAGTTAGCAGTTTGTATTAACACTGCAACAACCTACTAGAGCATAAATATTTATGAAACCAAAGTAATTGAATAACTCTCATAAAGAAAATGATGTGCTTATTTTTCAGCCATTTGGCCACAATCAATCACAGCAAGATATCTTACAAGAAAATACGATATTAAAAGCCACAGAAGTTCAGTTTCCTGTCAAACCTGTTGTGAGCAATGAAGCCAAGGTAACTTTTTGTTATGATTCTGTGATCTCTGAGTAATGGTTAAAGCATACATCATAAAGGATTCAGCTGTAAAATTGCTGTTAACACTGTGGGACATAGTATAATAATAAGGAAACTTATTCAGGGATTCTCAAAATCATGTACTTCAAAGTGAGGCCAAAAAAAAAAAAAAAATCTAAAAATCTAGAAATATATATACATATAATATATCTGTTTATATATTCCAGAAATATTTAAGTGCTTTTCAATTAGACTGCTTCAAAACTTATCTGCTTTGCTTTTTCCCAGAGACCCTTAGGTGTCTCGCTCAGGCTGTCTCCCTAGAATTTCTTGTGAAATGCTTCTAACAGTAACAAGCTCTTTGTGTAAATAGTAAATGTTATTCTTTGCAGCCTTGTTGGCTTGAAGAACTATTTGACTACCAAATACCTGGAGGATGTGCCTGCTAACACTCTTTCCCTTGAAAGGTCATACATGGTATATGTGTATTAACTCAAAGTGAAGTTTAGAAACATAAATTCTTAAGATGAAGAATATGTAAGATATATTGATGCTTACTCAGGAAATAAGACTGCCAAATAGTTGATCTGCCCCAAAGGTGTGGATGGCAATGTTTACTTGTATTTAAAAATCTTATTTTGAAACATCTATAGTATCAAACTCAACTCCACTGACTGGCTATTCAGAAACCAATTAAGGTGGCTTCCCAAGTGCTTGCATCTGTGAGCAATCATGGCATTAATCCAATTCTGTGAGTGTAGGAGAAAACACCATATATGTTATATACTTGTAAAACTGTCCCAGTTTTTGAAAGACATATTCGTGGCCAGATGCAGTAGAGATGTGCTCGTTGAAAAAAATGCCAAGGTAGTAGAATGCCTATTCAAGTTTCAGCAATGAATTAAACATACTTAGATTTGGGACACAAGCTGCAAAAAAGAATTTTAAAATTTAGCTCCAAAAGATTAAAAGGAAAAGAAATCTATTTTTAGAGGCAGTAAGTTCCCAAGAAAATAAGTCTTTTGGGTACGTAAACCTGCTGTTACAATTTATGATATATTTCCATCAGATATATTTTCTAATAGTAGTGTCAGTGAGTGAGTTGCAGTTAAGGTTATGAAAGCTAGGTTGAAGAATTGTAGTTTGTCCAGGTTTTTTTGTTTGGTGTAGTTTTTTATTTTCTGGCTTTGTTTTTTTCACCCCCATCTGGAGAAGTTGTCTCTTGAATGCAGTTGACAAATGCACACCATATGGCTGATAACATTACATTTGAACAATTTATATCCCTGTCTTTTAACTTTGTGTTTCTTTGTCATTCGTAGTTGTTCATTGTTTTGTTGGGTTTTTTTTAGAAGATGTCATGAAAGAGTAGACAGTTCCGCAGAGAGAACTGGCAATGTATTTTACATTCTCTGTGTATTCCAATGTTCTATTTGTTTGCTTCAAAGACTAAAATAAACTTTCAGTGTTCTCCATACTTATTAACATTGTCACGATAGCTGTAAGAGAGAGGGAGAAAATGCTCTTGGTTGGAAATGCTATAAACCAATTTCAGACTAACTTGTAAATTCAGGCCATTTATGATGATTGTGTAGAACCCAAATTGTCTTTCAGATTTATAGGCCTGGCAGTTGGAAAAGGAACAGCTTGTAAACTGAAATTCTGATTTGGAAAGCACGGAGGTGAAATAAACATAAAACCTGAAATTACATTGTTAGTTTTCAGACTGTAGTTGTCCTTTGATCCTCCTCACTTTCGTGTTTTTTGCAATATTTTCCTTTGCAAGTCACGTGTCTACGGTGCCAAAGAAGCATGAAGTATTTTAGAAACATTTTGACAACAAAATGTTATGTTGAGGATTTTGCAAGCAACTCTTAACAATTTATTTGTTAGGAAAGATTTATTATGAGGAATTTGATTAAAATCTATAATGTCCAAGAACGTGTGGATATATGTTAACAGATGTGCATGGTTTTAATTTTGTACTTTGTTCATACTGGATATGTAAACGATAGAACTAAATTCTAGCAGGATTCTTTGGAACTTGTATCATAGATTTTCTTTTTTTTCTTCAATCTCCAGTTTTTAATTGGAGGAAATAACAAACAGATGAACAGATTTATCAAAGAAAAGATATGTAATTCTTTTAAATTAAGTGCTAAATTAAGTGATGATGTGCTAATCAGTTCTGTAGCAATAATAAGGATTTTCCAGCATTAAATGTTGAAGCTCAGGCTCTCGGGAGACCAAATGTTCTGTAAATTCTAGACAGAAGACTTGACAAACTTTCAGTACAAAATGATTGGCATACATTGTATGGACCTAAATGTAGGATAATGTAATGTCTGAAGAAGAATCCTGAAGCTAGCTACAGATTTTTCAGTTTTAGATATTTTTAAACAGATGATAGAGGTGGGTATTTTTTTCTGGGAAAGGAGTTTTAGCAAGGTAGTGATTTCTTAAGTAGCCTATGGATTGTTTAATGCCTACTGAATATGGCAACCACCATTATCAAATTTTGTTTTGTTCTGTTCAGTCATGGCACACATGTTAACTCCTGCTTTCAAAGGTCACCGAAAGAATTGAAATTCTATCCCTGCATCTTCCATCTACTCTTTACCTGCTGCACAGTTGAATGGTTTTAGAAGCTCCGTGGGCCTCCTTTCTGCATTCTCAATTCTTTGACATTTGCTTCTGGTTTTTACTAAGCCGTTCAGGGATAACACATGCACAATTCTAATTGTGTGAGATGCTATATTTTATTTTTAAATATCGTTCCTGAACATGGAAATAACATGGTTTTTGAAATGTGATTATTTGAAACAAAGTAATTTGATGATTCTTTTTATTTCTGCTGCAACATTACTTTTTTTCACTCAGTAATAAAATGTTATACTGTTATTTGAATTGAATTACATAAGAACAAGAATTTGTTGAGAATCTAGTTTATCCAGGAGGACATGCATATTTCCTTTTAAGCAGACAACATTATTTGGAATAGTATTGTAACTTTTTACATTTCTTGTGCAGGCCTTTATCAGACGCTGTTTAGCGTACCGAAAAGAGGATAGATTTGATGTCCACCAGCTGGCTAATGATCCTTATCTTCTCCCTCATATGAGGAGATCAAATTCTTCAGGAAACTTGCATATGACTGGGCTAGCAGCATCCCCGACACCACCTACTTCGAGCATTATTTCGTATTGAAATTTCTCCAACTGAGGAATGGCATGATACCTTGTTGTAGTTTCCAGATGCAGATTTGAGCTTGAAAGTATTTGAGTGTTTTTACACAGGACAAGTTTGATAACTGTGTTTTCAGACTGAAGTCCCTCTACATAGTGTCATTTGTATGATTGGAGTGGATCACGGACTGTGAATAAACATACCCTTCTGAGAAATACCTTTAAGCATTGAAGGATGACACTGCCTGTTACACGCTAGCAGGTGTACTGTGTTTAAGACTGAAAAAAAGGTTTTTAGTTTTTTCTGGGGAACATTGTAAATAATCTTTTTAATACTTAAAATACATTTGGTTGATACTGGAAAGCTCTAACATGAAGGGTAGTTTTTCATTATTTAAATAAAAAAAGGTAGTGAACAAATTGGAAAACACAGGAAAACTTCTGTTATAAACTAAATAAACTGCCATATTTCCAAGACATTGATCTTTGAAACCAAAGTAAGGAATGTGAGACATGTCATGTTGTTTATCAGATTCCTCGGCTAAAATTGCAGTATTTTATTTGGCAACTCGGGCTTGTACCTCCAAAAATGTGGTGGTGTTTCACCAAATTTAGATTGGAAGGGTGATATGGAATTCCTGGTACTTCTCAAATAGTTTGCTAATTTTGAAATCCACTTAATTTTCTAAAAATACTATACTTGCTGTGGTATTGAAACTTGTGAAACTTTCCAGGCTTCTCATAAAAACAAGCAACAGTATGAAACCAAATGCAAACAGGTCATGTATAATGTTCTATGCAGGAATAATGATAAATTCCCTTCTATTGTAAATTGTTGTACAGATGTCACGTTTTTCATTTAAATTTCAGCAACTTACTCCTGTACAAATGTTTAAAGTATGGCTTTTTCTAATTGGATATTGTATTTTTTTTAAGTCTCCCTCAAGGCGCTTTTAATTGCTGCTAAATGACGTTGCTTTTACTTTTGCAAAAGAATCAAATGACCTCCTTAAGGTGCAAGTCAACTGTACGTTATAGAGAGATTAAGAGTAGGCAATTCATTAACAATCAAGGCATGTAAACCAGGTCTGTGTTGGCAATATTACAGTACAGTTCCTTAAGTCAGTTCATTGCGTTCTCAACCTGCAGAGCGCACTGATACTAGGCATAGAAGTTGCTCATGGTTATTCTCTATTTCTGGAAGTTCCTATCAACAAGGAAATGTTTCTTGTGGCTTGTACAGATATTTTAAAATGTGAAACATTTTCTAACTACCTTGTATGGTAGAAACTTATTTTTCAGAACAGTGTATCTCGCTCCCATTCACTATTCTTTTTACTATCCCATTCTTGATGCTGAGTACCTATATGTAATTTGTCCATGTTGCAGAAAAAGGAGGCTGTATTACCACAGGTTTTCATTTAGTATTGTACAGTTAAACTGTTGCTCTTGTTTCGGATGTTGCAAGCCATTTTGTTTTCATTGTATATAAAGAAACATTAACTGTCTCTTTAAGATGCTGCTGAAATTGTAGAGAATGTAGCCAAAACAGTAATAAACAATGACAGTTGAAATTTCAAGGTTTTCCTTGCATGTTTTTCTGTTTCGGTGAAGGGCAAATCAACTAGCCATATCACAGAGCCACACTCAGCTGTTTAAAGCCAATTCTCTTCAGTTACAAACAAATGGCCAATAATAGTATAATGAATTAAAGTAACATTGAAGGTGAAAGGGGAGGATTCTGTGAAACTTAAGACATCTGTCATATTGAAGTAACCAAAAAATCATTTCACTGAACAGACCTCACAGAAACAATTTCAAGTATTTCAACGGGTCCTTCTAGAATTCTCTAAGCGTAGAATAAAATTAGCTCAAAGAATAAAATTAGACTCAAATAGTGACTCTTTATGCTTTATATTACACCAGAGTACTGGAACTACATCCTTTTCACCCTTGACAGCACAAGACTGAGCGCAGGGTTCAAGGGAAATGTGCCATACCTGTAGGTTCACGTTAGCTTTCATTCCTTCTTACACTGCATGTGTCATATCAGAAGTTAAACTGAAGAATGTTTTGCCTAAGGAAAAGATGTAGGATTGTATTAACTGTATTTTTATTTATCTGGAATGTATTATGGCTACCCCTAGTAAAGGAAAGCTTGGCAATATACTAGAGAACTACTTAAGTAACTGGCAATTTTACAGCTACCTAAAAATAAGAGGCTTTATGCATTGCACTAATTACATACAGACTTGTTTTTCCTGTTGTTAGCATCTGGGAATAGGCTATTGTGGCCGAATACATGTTATTCACTCCAATTTTACAAATACACATTTCTGAAACCTAAACACTCCCTTTAAACAAACTTGCATACAAGAAAGGAAAGGAGAGTCACAGTCTCATCTTTTTGAAACAAAGTTGTGAGGTGTTTACGACCAATGCACAGTTGTGTTTGTGTTAGCATCTTACAGTACTGTTGATAAAAGTTTTGTATCCCCACGAGGAGTTATTCTGCAGTCACAAGAAGACATCTGAGTTAGTGTGTACTTGATACTCAGCAGTTTGTGCTGAGTATCAGCATATCCTGAGTATCAGGGTAGAAGTACCCTCGAGGCTGAGTCTAGAAGTCTGAATTACTGCTGCTTGTGGAGGAGTGAATGCTGATCCGCTCCTAGGTAACTCGTGCCTCAGCTGTTTAGTCTGCATTTCATGCACATTTTACTAATTTCTTCATGTCATCCATCACTAGATTTCCAATGCTCTCTCCTGATTTAGCAGCAGGCAGAGAAAAGCAATGAAGTTGAACTTTATCAGGCCATTTTTAATGAAGCTTGGAAATAAAAGGCTTTCTTTACTTAAAATTCATAAATACTTTTAATATCTCTGCATTTACTGGAAGATGCTAAAATACTTCATTACTGTATAGTTAATATAAAACACAGGTTTTATATTGTGAGAGAAGTTCTGCACTTTTAACTGTGGTTGTAGTGTACAGGTCATAGCAGTCAGAGCTAACAATGGTTGGCTTGTTCCTGGAAAACCACTGTTCTGCCACTGTGTTATTTTATCTGTGTTTGCATTGAAGTATGGGTTTCAATGTAGAACATTATTCACCCTTAACTTGGTCTGCAGTAGTTGATAGATACCATTTTCATGCAGGTCAGCTAATATTTTAATTTTCTTAAAAGTACTTTTAACACTCGCAAGATGACTGGAAGGGCATCACATTGCTGGCCAGCTGCCCAATGACTGCGCACCATGGCTGTGAGCAAACCGCTGCATAATTAGAGAGGCTTTCAAAAGCACACAGAGTCACAGGCCCTCTCGGTACGCAATTCACGGGTGTACAAGGGGCCGAGTGGCTGCTGAGGGGTGCTCTGCGCCTCTAGGAACTGGGGGCTGCCTATGACAGCCTGAGCAGGTGACTGGCTAAAACCTGGTTTAAAATAAGCCCTGTAAAAGAAAACGGGCAGTGGGATTTGAGGTATCCTGGAAGCTCCTGCTCTAGCTTTGATGTCTTCCTGAGCATGAGGAAATCACAGATCTGAGGCAGGGCTACCAGCCTGGCCAGGCCTGTCTTCCCCATCCTGCAGCTCTCCCAGATGGGCAGGACATGACACATCCTGTTTGGGGATTGGATGTAGGTTCCCAACAATGCTGCTGCTCCAGTGTTGCTCTGGTTTCAGCTCTGCTAGGGCTGAAGCTGCTCCTGTCACTGCACAGAGGAGCCCCAGCTGGGCAGGTGGTGATAGCCACCCCCTTCCTACCTGCTGCCATGTTTTCTACAGAGGGCAAGAACCATGAGGGATGCTGCTGGGTGGAAGGGGGCCACTGGGAAGGGTGAGCAGCATCTCTGGAGCCCCTAGGACTTGCTGATCTGCAGAAGTGGAACACTGCATTGTGAAGGGGGACTGGGGAGCCCAGCCTGGTGGGGATGTACTCAAAATTCGGAGGCAGAGTGGTAAGAGAGTCTCCCAGTCTCAATGTCTAAAACTTGTAGGCCTTATAATTGCTGCTGTAGTTTAACAGTTGTTTTTTTTTTAACTACATATCAACTGCTGTCAGAGGGAGGACCCTGGTTTTGCAGATGAGGGGTGCATGGCATCATGGACTGGCACAGTTTCACCACTGTGGCCTCGCACTGCCCACCATGCCTGTCTGCTATCATGTTGCCAAGGCACTGTCATTTTCACAATCCCAGTGTGATCCTGCCATGAGCTTCGGGGTCTAAATAACTCTCCTGAGGACTGGAGCACACCTGGCTCCAGGCAGCCATGGATTGTGTTGTGTTTGTATGGAAAGTAAGACTGTAAATATTTTTTGAGAGAGAATGAATAATCCAGCAATTTAATGTCTCTGTGACCACAGATTGATTAAAGAAGTCTTACAAACAGAGCTCCTCGAGTCACCAACCTGGAGGCCTGGCATTACATACCTGACACCAATGTGTTTTCAGGTGGCCTTTCCACAACAAAACAGATTTTACTTGGTCCTCAATGCTTACTAGGCAAAGGTCCCTGAAAAACTCTCTAGTGTCTTCCAAACATAAGTTTGCTCAAGTTTACTTATGACCTGACAAGCATAGAAGCCTGGGGAGGCTGGAAAGCTGTCTGGTGGAAAAGGATCTGGGGTGGTAGTGGACAGCTGGCCAAACAGGAGCCAGCAGTGTGCCCAGGTGGCCAAGAAGGCTAAGAGTATCCAGGCCTGTATCAGAAATAGTGTGTCCAAGAGGAGCAGGGAAGTGATTGTGCCCCTGTATTCAGCACTGGTGAGGCTGCACCATGAGTATTGTGTTCAGCTTTGGGTGCTGCAGTATAAGGAAGACATTGACGTTCTGGAGCAGGTCCAGAGAAGGGCAACAAAGCTAGTGAGGGGTCTGGAGAACAAGTCTTAGGAGGAGCAGCTGAGGGAGCTGGGGTTATTTAGCCTGGAGAAAAGGAGGCTCAGGGCACACCGTACTGCTCTTTACAACTACCTGAAAGGAGGCTGTAGTGAGACTTGTGTTGGTCTGCTCTCCCAAGTAACTAGCAATAGGATGAGAGGAAATGGGCTTAAGTTGCACCAGGGGAGGTGTTGGTTGGATATTAGGAAAAATTTCTTAACAAAAAGGGTTGTAATGCACTGGAACAGGCTACATGGGAAGGTGGTGGAGTCACCATCCCTGGAGGTGTTCAAAAAAACTTGTAGCACTTCAGGACATGGTTTAGTGGTCATGATAACGTTGGGGAGATGGTTGGACTTGATAATCTTAGAGGTCTTTTCCAACCTTAATTAATCTATGAAATTCGCCCACCTTACTCTTAAAGATGCCCGTTAGCAGAAGCTGATACTTACCCAAGCAGTCTACTCCAGTTTTTCCTAGCATCTTGTCTTCCTTGCTGGTTATTCAGCCTGTTATTTCCATTCCTATGCACTATGGCACAAAGAACAGTTCCCTGCCATGTATAGTGCATGAGCCCTGCTTTCTGTGCAGCCTCCGTGTATTTCGTTTTGAACTTCATGCATGCTTCTTGACTATCCTTTGGAGTTAGGATTATTATCCTTTGAACAAGCGAGGTTCTTGCATTATTTATTTTAGATATTCAAGTCTAACAGAATGTTAGGGAAACTCTTTCTGTTGAAGAAATTAATTTTTTCTATTGTGCTCCAACTAACTGAGTTACCTTGCCACCTTTTCATTGTGCTGTTTAACAAGCCAGTAAAATTCTGTGCATAAATCAAAGGAAAAAGCTTTCCCTAGAAATTTTATTTTGTACCTAGTGTCTCTAGAGTTAATCAGGTATCATTAAGAAATTACATGATGCTTGAATTTCAGAATCCCCATGTGCAAATCTGTGGGTGTCATCTTCTGTGCATCATTAAAACATGCACAGGGACTTGCTGCTTTAAAAGTGATGGAGATAAAAAAGCCACATTTGCTATATCCTCAGAGGATGTGCTACCATCAGACCAGCAGGTCAGTTTGCAAAGCAAGGTGTTTTCTTGCTTTGTGTGGTAGCTATGCTGTGGTAGCACACCTCTGCAGCCCAGTGAAACAAATGTGTCCCAGGAAGAGAATGCCACCTGAGAATGGCCTCAGCCCCAGGCCTGGTACTGTTTCTCTAGTTTGGCAGAAGTGCTTTCAGTGTAAAAACCAGAAGCAGTCCCTGGACATCACACTTGCATTTGCCATTTAATCTTGGGAAACATGTTTACCCATACACAGGGTTCAAATCAGTTTTGAAGGTGTCCTGGGGTTGTGGCTTCCTGTAATTTTTAGTATTGCTGCACACGAACCAGGGCTCATGTAATTGCTCCCTTTGCTGAGAACTGGAAGGATGGCCCTTAACAGAGTCATTGGCTTCAGTAAGGTTTGGAGCAGCTGTAGCTCAAAGAACCATAAGTACCATACAGCGCTTCAGCTCTTCTTAGAAGTGCCTGTCAGTACCTTGTTGAATCAATATCCTAGTTTGGTTTTGATATTGAAATTCTGAAATATTTATAATTCAGTTAGCTTCTTCTAAATATTGCTCACTAATAGGGAACTATGATAATTTAAAAATTCAGTTGTATGTGGCTTAATGAAAGTAGTATATGATGGTAAAACCATCAGCTGTATGTACAAGCACAGAGTTTATTTTTTTGATTATTCTAGTTGAAGGCATAAAGTGCCACAGCCATCAACAAGTCTGTGTCTTGGATATAATATATGCAAAGATATTTCAGACTATAGTACTGCTAGGTAGGATCCAGCAATATGTGTCTCCTATTGCCAAAATGCCTTTTAACATAAATTTATATATTGTCTGCACAGCTTTCACTGCAATAGAAACTGTAACTGGGACTTGTAGAGGAGACCCTGTGATGCTTAAATATGCATCTTCCAGCCTTTAGGCATTGATCTGGTCCAAGGGGAGGGTGCATTCCTGAAATGTGCAATGGTTAGCAACTGGACAGATAGCAAAGATTCCTGTAAGAATCAGTGTAATGGTGGGATGATATGTGCAGGGCCTTGAGAAATATTTGAATGCATAGGGTTATATATTGCAGCATGAACTCATTCCTATGCACATCCCATAAATGCTACCTGAAGACTTCTCAGTGTGTGAATGCAAGAAAGGACAGGAGAGATGATTTCTCATGTCTTAATCTACTGGGACATGATCATGACTTTAACAGGCCTGGAAGGAAAGCTAGAGGAGGGAAATGACTCCCCATTAACATTATGAAAGCTTTGCAGGACAAAGCACTGACAACTGCACTGCCTTGTGCAGTGTGAGCAGATTCAGTAGATCTTCAGTTGCCTTCATTGGAAGAACAGGAGTTTCCACTAAAACCAATAGGACTAGAAAAGACTTAAAGGATTCAAAGACATAAAACATGTTCCCCCATGCTTCCATATTTCTACCTCATCTGCCCTTGGGCTGACCATGACAGAAGATCAGGACCTGCCAAATGGTCACATAAATGGGGCTGATCTAGCATGAAGGTGCAATGTCTTTCATCCTTCTAGGTCCCTTTAAAGAGCCACAGGAAGAGTTATTTCACAGCTTTGTACATTTGCATAATGGAAAACTTTCTTCATGACAAAAATAATCACCCTAACTAGTGAACAAATGGTTCTTTTCAGGCTTGCAGCTGTGGCTCATTGGGAGCTGGCAGAGCTCTCATCACTGATTCGAGCACTAGAATTCATTCTCTGCATGCCCTTCTACTGCAATGCCAGGTAAGTAACGTACTCATCAGCAAACTACACATGAACACTTGTCCTTAGTCAGTTTGGAGCATCTTATTCCATTGGTTAAATGTCAATTCATGTACATTTATATGATACCATGAAATCATCATGTTGCTTGTAGGGTTACATAATGATGTACCAGATGTTGAGCCTGATCTCATAAATTGTCATCTTAGAGCTGTCAGATGTCAGGACAGTTTTATTACTGAGCCCAAACACATTACAATCTACCAAATAAGCATATCATAAAGGTTGTTGTCCCATCACCCAATTAACAAAACCCATACAGCTAAAATAGAAGAATTCTTTATCATCTGTCAGAATTCCTGTGTTTCTAATGAACCTGATCCTTATATTAATACCTTAATATATTGGTAAAATATAAACCTTAATATATAGGTAGTACGTTAAACAAAACATGGTCCTAATGGTGAGAACTATAAAGGCTGGGGTTTTTTTCTCCTTATCTCAGAGACCACTGAGAGGAATTCATCTGAACTGTGTTGAGATAGCTCTTCTCTTTTGGGGCATGCTTTGATGTGCTTTGTTAATATCAGGCAGCAATGTGAAGACCTCTTCTTTTTTAATTCAGTGGGTTAGGTCGTGTTTTCCTCCTTTCAGGTTTTGCAAAGAAATACTTAGGTTGCAAAGGATTTTGCTTGTTTTGTGCTAAAATACCTTATGTAAAAATACCTTATGTAAAGCAGGAAGGATAGCTTGTAACAAAGGAGGAAAGAAAACTTACCGGTTTCTACAACATTTCTCATTTGGAGCAAGAGGCTCAAAATAAGAAGCAAAGCTTCCAGTGAAGCTTGACTGCTCTTTGGAGGTCATGGCAGTATTGCGTTGTAGTGTCTGGAAAAAGGATCTGTAAAAGAACTTAACAGTTCTGAATTTTGTTTCCTCAGTTTTTGTGTTAAGCCCTAGACTTTTATTAAGAAACTTCAGACTTTTATGTGCTCAAATGCAATCTATAAAATGGATTGATTTATTTATATGTATTTATATTTGAAAATATCTGGAAATATTGTAATTCAGCTCTTCTTCTCTCTGCTCTGGACTTTATTCTTATTAATTCCATTCTTGTAATTTGAACTGACACAGTCACAACTCAGAAGCCTTTTATCATTTTATCATTTTCAAGTCACACATTTCCTTGTAATGGTCCCTGCTTACTCTTTCTAAAGTGTTATTCACAGGACATTGTGCTGGTAAAGATGTATTCATGTTAGGAGGTAGTGTTAAACTAATTTCTAATATGGTAAAAGAAATAGTTCTAGCTGCTACAATATATAATCTGCAAGAGAGTTTTTTACTTAATAAAATAGAATGTAGTAGTTAATAAACCTAATAGCATGGCCCTTGTGTTTTAGGGCAATTAAATATCCTTTTATCATTAACAATTTTGTTACATATTTTTGACCCAAGACAAATATTCAATGTGAAAATTATCTGAATGCTTCACATAAATTGATTCCATTAGGGTGTGGTCGTACATTATAAATTGCTATGTTAATAATGAAAAATGTTTTGCACTAATTTGTACCTTTGAAGGGGGAAAAAAAAAAGAGATATTTTATAGCTCTTGGTCTTGGCCCAGGCTTTCCTACCACTCATTTTTACACTCCTAGCTGTTTTTTGCCATCAGCTGAAGCTAACCAGGGCTCATCCCTCTGAGCCCTTTGCACCCACAGCCTCCCTTGCCTCCAGACCGATGACCACTCAGCCGTGTGCTCGGTCTCACCAGCTGGTGGGACTGGGTGAAAACACAGTGCTCTTTTTTGGCTGTTTTACTGCTCAGACAGGACCAAGAGCTGACCCAAGGCCCCAAGCAGCCCCATGGGTGCAGGCACCAGTGCTGGGAAATGGGTGTGAGCACCAATGGGTATGGGGAGCAAGGGGAGAGACATGTCTCAAATGGCAGCATCTTAGCCTGGTGTGGGACAGGTCTTCACTTTAAGCTCAGGCTGCCCTGATGCCTGGCTGGGCTCCCTGACAAACCTGACCTCCTTCTATAACAAGATGATCCGACTTTTAGACAAGAGAAAGGCTGTGGATATTGTCTATCTAGACTTTTGAAAAGCATTTGACATTGTTTTCCATAGAATTCTCATGATAAACTGGCTGCTCATGGTCTGGATGGACATACAATCTGCTGGATCAAGCACTGGCTGGATGGACAGGGCCAAAGAGTAGTGGTCAATGGAGTTAAATCCAGCTTGCAGCCGGTCACGTGTGGTGATCCTCAGCGCACAGTGTTGGGTCCATTTCTGTTTAACATCTTTACTGATAATCTCGGTAAGGACATAGACTGTATCATCAGTAAGTTTCCAGATGACACCAAGTTAGGTGGGAATGTGAATCTGCATGAGGATAGGGAGTTTCTACAGAAAGACTTGGGTAGATTGGATTGATGGGCCAATGTTAATAGTATGAGCTTCAACAAGCCCAACTGCTGGGTCCTGCACTGGGGCCACAACAACCCCATGCAACACTACAGGCTTGGGAAGTGTGGCTGGAAAGGTGTCTGGTAGAAAAAGACCTGGGGCTTCTAATTAACAAGTGCCTAAATATGAGTCAGCAGTGTGCCCAGGTGGACAAGAAAGCCAACGGCATCCTGGCTTGTATTAGAAATAGTGTGAGCAGCAGAAGTAGGGAGGTGATTGTCCCCCTGTACTCAGCACTGGT
>JANIJG010021115.1:37597-51879 GCA_024611175.1 Megaceryle torquata
GAGCAGCAGAAGTAGGGAGGTGATTGTCCCCCTGTACTCAGCACTGGTGAGGCCACATCTTGAGTATTGTGTCCAGTTTTGGGCACCTCAGTATAAGAGAGCTATCAAGATGCTGGAGCAAGTGCAGAGGAGGTCAACAAAGCTGGTGAAGAGCTTGGAGAAGAAATTTTAGGAAAAGCAATTGAAGGACTTGGGACTGTTAAGTTTGAAGAAGAGGAGGCTGAGGGGAGACCTCATCACTCTCTACAACTACCTGAAAGGACATTGTAGAGCGGTTGGTGCTTCTCAGGTAATTAGCGACAGAACAAGAGGGAATGGATTCAAGCTGCAACAGGGTAGGTCTAGACTGGACATAAAGGAAAAAATTTTCACAGAAATAGTCAGACACCGGAATAGGCTGCCCAGGGAGGTGGTTGAGTCACCATTCCTGGATGTGTTTAAGGGTCATTTAGATGTGATGTTGGGGGGACATGGTTTAGGGGTGAACTTTGTCAAATAGGGTTAATGGTTGGACTTGATGATCCCAAGGGTCTTTTCCAACCTGAATGATTCTATGGTTCTGTGATTCCCTCGAGAGCCCCTGGAAGAAGAGGGGCTTCCCCAGAGGCAGGCTTGCCCTCACAGTTGGGCTTTGCATGCTGACTTTCCCTTGGGAGGAGCACCTCTCTTAATGGAGACAATTGTCTGGCTACCCTACCAGTATCCTCCAATGCCAGAGATTTTCTCCTTCCCTCCACAGTTGCACAAATAATTTCCTTCTCCAGGCATGATCCAGCAGTGTGCTGTATCCAGCTGAAGTGACAGTGGGAAATTCAGACACAATGCAATAAAGCAACTGGAATTTGTTTGTCATAAACCCCAAAGGCATGTTCTCATTAAAGCAATGGGTTGTATCCAGCAGTTATGTTCTTTCATGCTTGTATTACACCCCTCTAAACTGCCAGAGATTAGAGTTTGCTTTCAGCGTTGTCTGTGGGGCTCTGCTCAGTTTGACAGGGAGAAAACTTTTCAGCCAGGGCTTGGAACAAAGAGCATCCCTCCACATGACATCTATTAAGCCTACCCTAGAGGGTGGCACGTTAGCTTCAGTCACTGACCAAAATCAGCTGTGTTAAGAAGATGGCAAGGGGGTGAGGAGAGATTACCTCTCACCTGACAGACTGCAAACAGCAGAGATGTTCTGCAGCAGCAGGCAAAAACACACACACACCATGAATCAACACCTCAGGTGGCTGGGTAGTTTAGTGTTTCTCTTGTGCCATCACACAAATACTTGACCTAGACAATGCTTTTTTTTAACACGACAGATCTAGGACACAGCCCACATTGAGCTGGGCTGTCTACTGAGGGATTACGAAGAACCAGAATTTCCAAGGAACAACAATGATCACAGAAGCCACCAGTGATGTGGGTGCTACCAGCATTTAAGTGGTGTCATTTCTGCATAACTATCTCTAGTAAATAGGAGTTAGAAAAAAAAACCAAAACACCTTTTTCAATCATTCCCTGACTAAACTCATGTAGGAAGAACCCAGTGTTCTCATTACACCATATCCCATGGGCACAAAAGTGAGTATTCCCATTGGTCCTGCATGAATTTAATCATAGGAAGCTCATACCTAATATGGCATTTACATTCACTACCATTTGAACACCCAAAGCTGAGCCTGCACTGATCAGATGCCTTTGTGCACTGTGACTAAGCACCTACATCTGGTCTTGGCAGATACGTACTAAACCAGGATGCAAATGTAAAATGGTTTCATAAGTGCAATAAACTTGTAGTTTTGAGGGCAATAAAATTCTCCATCAATCAATAGTCTTTATATGTGGTTAGATTAATTAATAGCATTTCTCAGTCAAACAAAACCACTGATAAAGGATTAGCAAAGGCTGGTGCCATGCTAGGCAGTATATTTGCACTCGCTGTGCTTTTAGAAATGCTGATGATGTTTTGGAAATCTTTGTCTTAGATGAGTCTTCTTACTGAATTTCTGACCAGGCTTCGAAGGGAAGATGGGTATTTGCTTCTCTCCTTCTCTCAAAACTGTCCCATTTCCTCCTTTCAGCATTGGCTGGTGCAGAAATGCTGGTTTACATCCCACCTTTCTCAAAGGCGAGAGATTCCCTTATTGATGTGTTGGACAGGTACACTGTACATGGTCTAAGCATAGGCTTCTTCTCAATAAGCAGGGAACTGGCTCTGAAGGCATTTTCTCCATGGCATGCAGGAGTGGGTCTCCTCTCTTTCACAATTGAACTCTTTGATGGAAGACCCAGATTTGGAGGGGCTTTCTAGAATCCTGCTGCCATCTACTAGTAACTGAACTGAATAATATTTGTTACCAGGTCTGTAGTGATAAACTGGTAAAGAGGTTCAAGATAATCCCAAAGAGGGATGGATTGGGTCAAGTGCTTGACTAAGAGAGAGGAGATAAGACAAATTCCTGCAAACTTTGATGTTTTGCATTTAGAGATAGATAGGTAGGTAGATACATACACACATGCATAGTGACAATACCCTGCCTCTGCCTTGTTTAGAGGCCTGTAGCATTCACACAGACCCAGCACAGGGAGCTAAGTCAGCTCAGACCTCTGGACTCTGACAGCAATGCAAAATATCAAATGTAAGCCAGTGATTAACCAACATTTTTCACTTCTAAGGGGTGAAGTGTCAGCATCTTTTTTATTTATGCCTCAAAGAGACAGAGCCTTAAAACAGTTAAACTTCTAGGTGAGAAGTATTAGATATGGAGAGGATTACAACAATGGAAGCAAACAGTTGCCCTTGTGACTTCTTATGAACTATATTTAGAATTTAAATCCAAGCATAATTAAACAGTGCTAATGAGACAGAGGGACTTATCTTCATTTGGTGTATAATTGGTATCACTGATTTCCTCATTCATTCTTTCCTAGTTGTAAAGCCTTCTTGTTCCAGTGAGACTTGATGGTAAAAGTTACCCTGCAGAGAGAAAGTATCTGGCCTGGAGCTTAAATTCAGCTGGAAGCCTTTTAAGGGATGCAGCTTTCTCAATAGCATCATTAACTGACAGCAAAGACACTTGTGAATGTGTAGCCAACAGCCAAGGAAGTCCCTCTTTTTTTGCATTGCACCCCAAAAAAAAAAAAAAAAAAAAAAAAAAAAAAACCACCCCACACAAAAAAAACCACCCCAAAAAAACCACCAGCCATTTCACACAGTATTAATAACAGCATAATGGGGAAGAAAAGCTCTCCCCTTACTTCCAGTGAGGGAAACAGAACAAATTAAGAGTTTTAATAGTTGTAAGTATATAATCCACCACTATCAACTGAGGTTTGAATTCCTTCACCAACTCACCCAGGAATGTGAAGCTTGCACTGGAATTCTTAGTGACATTTTGTGGTGGGCATACTGCGGCAGGTCCAGGTGGAAGATCATAATGATCTTGCTCAGCCTTAGTAGCTCTGAGCCCTGAACTGGAGCAGCAGCCTCTATTACAGCTTTGCTCCAATAGCTGATTTTATTGCTGAGAGAAGGACAACAGCTACCTGCAGCAGCAGGGGCTGGGCATTTTTTTTAACCTAGTCAAAGCTAATAGAGAAGTGGGGGCAATAGGCACAGTCAAGTTTACCAAAGTCCTGTTTTGCTTTTCAGTTGTATCTTTGGTTGGAGCCAGGGTTTCTTTTATTGTGTACTGCTGCCTCAAATGGCTACAAATTTTTGGAGGGTTTTGTCCACATCTGTTGCTACAAACTGCAGCAAAATCAGCTGTTTCTTAAGAGGTGGCATGGTAATGACTATGACACTGTACATCTCAGTGCCAGGGTGCTTGTGCTCACCAGCTGACAAGGGTGCTCAGAAGCTTCATTCTCTTGAGACATCACTGTGCTCCACATCTTAGTGGGAGTGCTTGCAGACAGCTGGAATCCGTTCTCAGTGACTTCCTGTAGAATATTCTCCAAAACTCTTCCCTCCAAAGTGACCACTGCTAACTGCCCATCTACCCACTGAGCCAAACCAGTTCAAAGAGGGGAGCACTACAATGTGTGTGAGCAGGCTCTGCTGGATGCAACGAGGGTCGAGAGACATGAATCCCACAAACCAGCAAATGTTTTTCATCTTTCTCCAGTAATTCAGCACAGGCTTATTCTTTGGGATGCTGAACTCAAGACTTTGTTTTGTCCTTTTCTGGAAGGGATTTGAACGCTTTTCTGCCAAGACTGTTATGCAGATTGAGACATAGGTTTGTCTAAAGTGCCTTTTGCTCAATTTCACTGGACCACTCAGGATTACATCACCTGTAGTAAATAACCTTGTCTCTTTTTGAGGCTGCCTCATTTGACCACTTAGGGCTCTGTTGCTGTTCTAGGAGGTGAGACTTGCAGCTGCCCTTCCCCTTCTTCACTGCCTAGCTGACCTATTCAGTCAGCCCACTGGCTACTTATTCATGGTCAGTAATAGGGGGTTAGCTTTCCAGAGGAACAGCTCATTTTCAGTTGTTCCACATCCCCAAAAATATATTCATCTGCTTACATATTTCACATAATGGCATGTGTGCTCATGCTGCTTTTTTCACATTAATAGTCCAAGTGTCCAAGCACTTAACACTGCCTTGTGGCTGAACAGCAATGAGCGATATCATCAGTAACCAGCAGAACTGAGCACAGCAGCAAGTACAGCTGCTCTACTTGTGAGCAGTCCAGAGCCACAGCAACTTGTCTCTTGAGGTCAGCTGAAAAGATGCACTTTTTCAAAAGTGAGATTTCTCTCTGACTGAGCTGTGAAACAGAGGTCCTGCCTGGCTATGGCTGTGAAAAAATCCCATGGTGCTCAAAGTATCAGTGACTGAAGTCTTATTAAATTTGAAAAGTCTATCATTGCCTTCTGCTGCCTTAAACATAATTTTCAATTATATTCCTTTTAAACCATCTTAGCTTAACTGCTGGGGAGTCCCACTGTCAGGATTAAACAGATATTTTAATTCCTGTCAAAGGTGGGTGAAAGAATAATCACCAGCTCTGCCTCATTGGCTGCCATGTGGTCTGGAAAGGCACCATATGCCCAGTGCTTAGACTGCTGCAGACAGGAGGCTGAGTGCATTATTTATTATTTGCCTAATCAATTTAAATACTATCTTTCTCTCAGAAAGCACATTTCTAATATTTATAAGGAGTGATGTACAAGACTCATCAAACACCCTCCTCTAGTGAAGTGCACCTGCTGTCAGCCAATATTCCCCTTGCATGGCACACAGGGCTAGAAGCAAAGACCTTGCAGGTGTAACTGCACTTCGCTCATGAGCTGCTCTCAGCATGACAAGCGGTTGTAGAAGTTGTTCAAATTCAGCCCTGTGTGTGATAACAACAGTTTTCTATTAATCCTTTTGAAGAGTCTGCCTTGAAGAGAGCTTGGTGCCTCTCCTGCATCAGGCAACGTGTGAGTGGCTTGTTGCTAACCTGCCTCTTGAAAACCGCTGCTGTGCCATCACCATGACAGGATGTGGTGTCTCGGGTGTCAGGCACAGGGCAATGTCTACAGATGCTCTCTCCCACCAGCTGACTTGTCATCCTCCCTTGGGCCAGCCCACATCTTCCACTGAAGCTGCAGAGCTCTGAGGTGGAATACAGGCTGTGGCTCAAAGGTGGTGAGCAGAGTTTGCAGAGCACACCGCTCAGTGTGTGTGGCTGCTGCTATGTCTGCCCCTTTCCTGGAAGATCCAGGAAGTAGTAGTGAAAAAAAAAAAAAAGTATGGGCACTTCCCATGGGATGATGGCAAATAAGGTGTCCTAGGCAAGAGGTGACAGTAGGCCCCCTCTGCCCTGTGGAGTAGCCAAGCAGAGTGCCAAATACAGTGACTAGTAAGAAGAAAGCCATCTGGCTTCTGTACTTTAAAGCTCTCTTTCAGCATCTCTCTTCCAATACAGCATGAGAAATCTCCCTGTGTTTTTAGCAACCCAGTCTAGACTTTCCAAATTATACTACAAAGCCCCATCCAGAAATGGCATGAAGAGTAAGGCGAAGAGAGAAAAGGGGGGAGAAGAATGATACAGAGGACAAGACTCTGAAATACCTTCAGGCCTTATCCTGAAATATTACCTCTGTAGCACAGGACACAGAAGCAGCAACAGAGATGGCAAGTTAGAGAAGGGGGTAGAAATGTACTTCCTGAGAGAGGGTGGCAAATTATTGGAGGCAGAAATTTGTAGGCTGACAGGTATACATTGTGAGGACAGGATTCAAGGCTGAAGCAACTATTTCTGCAAGTTAGTGAGAGACTCTGGAGCAGACAATGCTTATACCGAACTCCAGCAATGTGAGTCTGCCAGGTAAGGGTGCATGAGCTGGCCTCCATATGAGTGATGTATGACAGTTTCCAAGGAGCATTTGAAAAATTGTATTTCTAGGCTAAAAGTAATGCAGAAACACAGTGCAATCCAGACAAACATGAGTTTTGTTACCTTTTTTGTAGTTAGGAATGAAAACCGTCAAGAAGTGGGTTAGAAACTGTAAGCGTCTTTTCATTTTTAAACTGTCAGTACCCAGACAGCAAGTGTGGGTTTGGGGTTGGGTTTGGGGTTTTTTTGGGTTTTTTTTTTTTTTTTGTCTTTTGTCTGGGTAGGTGTTTTTACTGGTAAGATGGGTAAGGAATTTGTTTCAAATAAAGAATGTAACCTTGAAACAACAGGTAATTGTTTCATAAATTCAGCCATTTCCAGTGCCCAGCATGTTATTTGGCAACACACAGACTGCCAGTTGGTTTCTACTTTCGCAGCAGTTGCAGTTGCTCTCAAAAAGGATTTTATCCAAGTATTGCTTCTATGTATAAAACCATCTATTGTCAGACTTCTGAGCCCTAGTAAAGTAGCATCACTGCCTGAGACCATGTTGTTGTTTGTTTCATGTGAACACAAACTCACCTGAGGGCATAAACAGTGTTGTGATACAGCTTCGCATATGTTATTACAGTTCTAGCTTTTAGCATCATAGCTGATAAAATGTGACTGATGCCTAAAAACTGTAAATACCAAGCTTCTGTTTATAAAAATTTCAGATTTCGTTTCCAAGTTCTGTTTCTTAAATAAGCTGCATTATTTCTCTGAGCTAGCTTCAGGTCCCAGATTCTTTAAACTGTTTAAGCACAATCCAAGCACATGGTATGTATGTGCACAACTCCAAGGAGTACTTAGAAATAGCAGACTGGGAGGTTTGAAATCTTCAGATTGTTTTTAAAGATGACTATTTTGAAGAATCAAAAAACCATAATTTCAAGGGAAATCAGCTTGAAGGATAAGGTTGAGATGGTAGTAAGATGGTGACTGTTAAGTCTTAGCTACTGAACTGTCTGTATGCTCTTTTTCTCCAGTGCAAAGAACTGGAAAATGTTTCTCTTAGACCAGGTGAGAATGTGTTGGCTGAAGACTTGTTATTTGTGACTAATGTTCATTTAGGAGAAAGAATGCTGAAAAGTGATGTTTGTTCATCAAAGCTGAAATGTCCAATTTGTATATCAGAAGGTCCAGGTAAGTCAACTCTCAGTGACCCTTATTACATCCAGCACCCCTTTGTCAAATGTAAAACTCATAGTTCTGCATTGCTTTTGCTAATTTTCTATTTTCCACTGCAGGATTTTGTTACATAACTAGCAAGACTATGTTGACTACAAGCTTTGTGGATTGAGTTCATCACTCATGATTCCTTTTTTTTAGCTTCTGTTGGTGTATCATATGGATTCAGCTCACCTAAGCTGCAAGAGCCATGAACAAAGTATGCAAATATGCAGCCACTTGCTGTCAGAGTAAACAGCCCTCAGCCAAGAGGACTGTTATTAAAAGGGTTGTTTTGTTGGCAGATGTGGCTTTCACTGTTGCCATGGGTTGCCCAAGGTGAGCCTGACCTCTGTGGTCTCTGAAGCTCTCTTGTGAGTGAGCTGAGCAATGCTGGAATGCAGCTTTTAGAACAGATTAACTGTGAACCTAACACAGGAAACTGCTCAGAGAGAGTGAAAATGCTACATTGCACAACTACAGATGAAACATACCTTTAGATACCATAGGGTAAAAGTTGTAAGGCTGAGAATGTGATTATTTGATAGGGCTGTAGTCAGCTTGTCAGTGCAGAGTAATAGTGGTTGCAGCCTCCTCTTAAGACAAAATTCTGCCCTTCCAGGTCACGGAAGGGCAACAGAGAGGCAGGTGTATGGCCAGTGGACAGAGAAGGCACTGTAAAAGAATGAGTAAGGTAACAAAACCATGAACCCCACCTAACCCTTCTCAGCCAGAGCAGGTCTCCACATGCCAGGTCAGTTGCCTTTGAACTCTTAAGTCTTGATGCAGTTTCACATGCTGAGTACATCATAGCACAGTGCTGGTGTTGCACTTTGGTACTACCCTGCAACTGAAATAATGTGTGAAGGCTGTGCCTAAGAACCACCAGTCCTCCACCCAAGAGAAGTTCTGATTTGCTAGGTGCACTCTGGCACCGTGATGTATTCACAGGGCCTAAGGATGAACACGAATTAAGGCTTCTGGAGAAGGATGTATTTTTTCCTTGCTCAGCTTACTAGCTCTCTAGACATGATGTGCAAAATCTCTTAAGTACTGTGTAAAGTGGCAGATTACTACATTTTAACTCTTTAACCAGGGCTGCAGGACACAACTGTTGGGAGATTCATCTGAGCTAAATGAAGCTTTCTGTTTCACTGGGGCAGTGGGTTGTTTGGCTTTGGATTTTTGAGATTTGTTCTTGCACCTTAAGTATTTCACTTTAAAACTGTGCTATGGTAGGTCTTGGCTCCCCGTTATACCACAGGTAAAATAAGTTCCTACTACAGATGTTACAGGCAAATCAGTTCAAAGATTTCTGCTTTCTGAGCTAAAATTACTAGTAGAAGGTGCGGCACAGCCTTTGGCAGCACCATGAAGAACGGACAGAGCAGGACTACAAAGCATGAGTGAGTTACTAACTACAAACACTTATAAATGAAGAAGTATTTTTCGCAGTCTGATTCCTGCCTACCATTAGAGGATTCATATCTAAAATGGACATAGAGACCTAGAGTCTGTCACAAGTGATGAAACAAAGAACCTGAGCTTGGTGTCAGTGGGGACTCCATGGTAGGGAGTGATCGTGAACACGTTTATCTGACTAGTACAGACAAAGCCCATGTATAATTGAGGAAGACAGGGCACCACAATCAAACATCACTGATCCTTATCCTGTCCCTTCAACTTAATTTCATAATCAGCACTTACATCACTGAGAGCCTAGAAATACTACCCAGGCCTCTCCTTCAGCATTACAGTATCTCAAACGAGTCCCTGCCTGTAAGGATCTGCTTTCTTCAAAACAAACTTTCACCCTGCCCCACAGTTAGCTTGGCTTAAGTCACAAAACTGAAAGCAAAATTCCAGAATTTAGAAATAGCTTAAGCTCAGCCTATTTCTGCCTTCAAATCAGTTGTTTTTACAGCTATCTGCCGTTCCTTAAAGTACTATCATTCAGCATACAGCTGACTGATCCCTTTGACTGCAGTTGCTGCAGCGGGGTGTTGCGGGGGGTGAACCGACCAACCACCCCGGTTGCTGAGGCTAATCGTGCAAATTCAGCAAAAAGAAACCGTCGCGCGCCATCTCGTGGCTCCGCACAGATACTTCCCGGGAACAAACGGAGCTCCAGTTGCAACAGGGAGATTTAATGCTGGACGGTCTGGCAGGGGCTCAGAAGCAGCCCGCTAAATGACCTCACCAAAGCTCTGAAACGTTCACCATTAACGCTTTGTCCACACTCCTGCCTTGATCTTGCAGCCTGAGCGGCCCTTTCGTAGAGCAGCAGCAGCAAGAGCCTCAAACTGCAGAAGGCACCTCTTCAGCACACGCTCGTGGTTTCTCAAGCAGAGCTGTAGAGACAGCCCTATACTCACAGCAAACACACGTACCAGCGAACACCAGTGTCCCCAGCGCAGCCTCTGGTGGATCATGAAGCTACCTTACTCCTTTTACACTGTGTCACACACACATTAATCATTCTCAATTATATGCAAGGTTGGGGATGTTCATGGTACATCTGTCTTCTTGTCTGCTGTTGGAAATTGTTAAAGAACTCCGTGCGTCAATGTTTTAAATAAAGCTAGTGTGGCTACTTGTAAATGTGTATTCACATGTAAATAAACTCATCAAACAGGGCTACACAGCGTGTCAGCCCCTTGGTGTATCTCAAGTCATCCCTTACTTAGTTTTCCCTAAAAAAGAGAGTAAGAAACCCTTGACATTAGTGATTCAAGTATGGTTTCATTAAATTCAGTTAAGGGAATTAAGAAACAGAGTGCAACAGTACAACTTCAAGGTCCTTGCTTCTAGATTAAGTGGTAAATTTTTCACTTCTTCAGGTTCATAACTTTTTAGCTGGGAGATTACAGCTTACACTATGCACCACTGAATCATCTCCACCTTTGAAATCGTCTTATTGTTAGTAGAACTTCTGATGGCTATACTTAAATACTACCTTACTTTCATCCACTGCTTTCATACCTATCAAAAGGTTGGATCTATACAGTCAGCAACAAGGAACCTTAAAATAGCTAACAGAAATGCATGACTTCAGACTGAGCATCTCATTTTGTCTGCTACTAGAGACAACTGCACAACACCTACAACAGCTGGCAGCTTGCTAATGCAAGCAAGGAAACATGCTAGTTAACTTCACATGTCACTCCAAAGGACACTGTGCCGGACTGTAAACAAAAAAACCTACCCAAGGATTCTAGTTCAAGGCATCAGATTACAATCAGCAATCGCTCTGAATGTGGTACCTGACAACACTTCCATTTCTACTTTCTTGGGTTAGAAAACAGTGATGAGGACTCTAGCCCTGGAGGAGTGTAAGGAAGTTACAGGAAAGACTGTTACACCTATGAGGCTTTATGAAGCTCACTACTAACACACTTTCTCTGTATAAAGCAAAGAAAGGAGGGAACATCCTTCTTCTCAAGCCAAGGTTTAATTCTGAGGTATGTGACACTGGATTTACAAAGTTAAATCAAAAATACATTCTAAGAAACAGAAAGCCCTTATCAAGGCAGAGAAAAGCTCAGAAAACTGCTCACTGGGGGGGGGGGGGAAGAGAGCATTTGGGGTGGCTTTGCCACAACAAATGAAGGGAAATGTGCAGCAGGGGAGGAGAGGAAAGACAAATACTTAAGTTATGAGACAGGACAATAGGTATTAGATAAGGCTTCCACTTGAACTAATTCTTTGAGACATTATGATCATCAGCAGTTAGATGCAACTACTATTCCAAAGAGTAATCAGGCTGATCACAACACCGGAAAAAGATTGTATAGCTGTTGAGAGGGACTTCACCTCCAGTCTCTAGCTGACATGGCTAAAGTTTGCATATGCTTGTAGGAACATGTATAAATGAAATCTCAGTGGTATAGGACTGGAGTAGTACAGAAGTTTTCCACATCAACTGTACTTGATAGCAGGAACAAAGGCTATCACCTGGAGTAGAGCACACACACAGCAGTTTATACAAGTGTATAATCTACAATTAATCTACAATTTTGATCCTGAACATCAATTTAAACAGCCAAGTATGAATCACGTGCAGGCAGATTTCATGACTCATTGCTGCAACAGATCTAACCACTAGTGCTGATCCTGCCTGCCATTAAGAAGTCTGGCATTCGCTCTTGGATCCATTCCTCAGGAGGGAAGCCCTTTCATGGATCTGTGCTAAGAAGAGCTGAGCTAAAAACAGTTAAATAAAATTTTTAGCATTAAACAAATAAATGTGCTATTTTGTCACACAAAGGATAAAATTCCAGGAATTTATTGCTGTATGTATGCTTAATCCATTAATTTGTCTTACAGTAGTCATGAAGTGACAATTGTGTGCTACATTTAACACTTCCTGTATTCCCTTCCGAATACCATTTTACAGTGGGTGTATGAAACAACACAGCAGTTGTCACAAGACATGGCTTGAGCATCTCCCAAGTGCTTAAAATAAAGATTTGTGTACAAGCTGAATAATGAGATGTCAATTAACAGGTCACTCAGCAACTTTTAATATCTTTAGGTGGAAGTTTTGCAGTGTTAGAATATACAACTCAGATCAAACATTCTCATCCCCACTGCAGTAACAAGATACTTGCAAAGAACAAGAACGATGGTATGTAAATGCCACACACAAGAACTGCTTCGTTTCTATCAGAAGCAAAAACTGCTAATTATAAGCAAGGATAGGCCTATTAGGCTAAGGCTGTAAGCCTGTATTAAAAACATACACCTCCGAGTTTGGCAGTGGAACTCCATTTACCACCCTGACTTTTTTATTTTTGGTTACATACAAGGACTCTTCCTCCCCTCCCACCACACACACTTTATAAACCCCCTTTGTTTTTATTATACCTCCATATTATTTACAGGACTCCTAAAGATTAAGTACAAACTAGTATGAAATTAATGATAGCTTGCTCTTCAAATATGTATCCCATGGCTAAATAAATACCAAGCCAATCCAGAGTGACCTGGAGTTATGATTCAGAAGCTTGTGCATCTGTGACTCCAGATGTTTTCTCATTAACTCGAGAGGATTCACTTGATCTGTCAATGATAGTTGCCTTAGATGTTGGGGTAGCACTATCCAAGGAGAGTGTAGAGGTCTGTTCTACATTTACAGTAGTGCCAGGGTCAACAGAAAAGCTTCCAGCTTGAGTAATGGAGGGAAGCAAATCTGTAGGCACTGTAGATGCCTCTGTGACCA
Source organism: Megaceryle torquata (assembly GCA_024611175.1). Lineage (NCBI taxonomy): Eukaryota > Metazoa > Chordata > Aves > Coraciiformes > Cerylidae > Megaceryle > Megaceryle torquata. The sequence continues at coordinate 50,349 of JANIJG010021115.1, forward strand.
AAGGAAGCAAAGGAACACATTTGGGTGGCATTGACAGAGGTGTTATTCCCATTAGATTCAGAGGCGGCAAGGAGGGAAGGGATGGCAAACCTAAGGAAAACAAAATAAAAACAAAAAATAGTAGGCAGTGAGCTGCTGCATACCACAGAAACATCTGGAGAGATTATGTTAGCTTGTATTTTTTACCTTCTCTAATCTCCCAGTTACTCCTGAAGTGGAGGAAGCTTTCTGAACTTAGTGTGAGCAGGATACCCACACAACAGTGACTCAGCAGGCTAATTTCAAGGCTGACACTTTTCAGAATTGAAGAATCTGAATAAACTCAAGCTTGCTTCTACCTCCCCACAGGACTAAGTATTATTTTATACATTAATACTGATGATTACATTTTTATGGCATTCACTGAAACTGACAAAACCAAGAAGTCATTGAGAACCTTACTCTATATAAACTTATAAATTCTTATTTCTTGCTCCATGTGCACCTTTACTGGTTTTGTTTTATTCAAAACCATAAATCTAGCATTAGTTCATACTTTTGTCATTCAATCAGGGTGCTTTAATCTCCTCATTTAGGATACAAGAAAACACCTCATTTTCTTCTACCCATAAAACTATATACTTTCATTCTTGGCATCATCTCTTTTGAGGTCATAAATCAGGTCATGTAAGACGAAACAACTAAATACAGACAGATTTAGAATTAGTTTATCTAAATACATACTCTTTGTCTACCTAATCTAGGCACTACTGTCAACTCCAAACTCAGGCTAACATTCAATTCATCTTCTTCAGGACTCCATCAGATAGCTCAAAATGAAAGTCAAGGATCATCAAGAAGACACCTGCTATTACAACGTTTCAGTTTGCAGAAGCACGTACCGGGCTGTGTGATTTCTGGAACAATGTGTGGTGCAGGTAAATTCAGTTTGGACAGATCAGTCAGGTTGGGAAGCCCTGCTGGTAACGGCATCAGACCTAAGAGAACAATGGAAAGTTACACTGAAACACCTTTTTTATTTTATTTTTTTTCTAATGGTTTCTGAGGTCTTCTTATGATTTAAAGTTATTTTTGTATTGCTTTACATCTTGATTATATTTTTTACATATAAGAACACAAATTCACCTGAGTTTCAGCTTTCAAGTTGCTCAGTGAAAACGCATACCTATTGCAGGAAGTCCAGACTAGCAAATACATAATCCCAACCTTTCAGATTTGGCTGAAGAAAGCAGCATCTTATTTCAAGGAATCTGTAGGCTTACATTCCAAGTTCAGCCTTTAACAAAGGTAATTTCACCACAGCACTTTACCAGAAGCACCCCATTCCTAATTTGAATGGCAGAAGATAGTAATAGGATGAAACACATAGCATTTCCAATCTCTGATATTGATTATTATTAGTCTTTTCTATGTAGCTCCTACTAGAAGGATATATATATATATATGTGTGTATGTATATATATATGTGTGTATGTATATATATATGTGTGTATGTATATATATATGTGTGTATGTATATATATATGTGTGT
>JANIJG010021116.1:0-16542 GCA_024611175.1 Megaceryle torquata
ACCGTCCCCTCTTCTAACCCATACTTCCTGAGCTTACCCATGAGGATGTTGTGGGAGACAGTGTCAAAAGCCTTGCTGAAGTCAAGGTACACAACGTCCACTGCTCTCCCTGCATCTACCCATTCAGTCACACCATCATAGCAGGCTATCAGATTAGTCAGACATGACCTCCATTTAGTAAATTCATGCTGGTGACTCTTGATAACCTTTTCTTCCATGTGCTGAGATATGATCTCTAGAATGAGATGCTCCATTACCTTTCCAGGGATGGAGGTGAGGCTGACTGGTCTGTAATTACGAGGGTCTTCCTTCTTACTCTTCTTGAAGACTGGAGTGACATTGTCTTTCCTTCAGTCCTCAGGCAACTCACCTGTTCTCTATGATCTTCCAGAAATGATGGAGAGTGGTAGAGCAACAACATCAGCAGCTCCCTCAGCACTCGTGAATGCAGCCCATGAGGGCCCATGGATTTGTGTGCATTCAGTTTACACAAGTAATTTCTAACCCAATCCTCTTTGACCAGTGGAGAGTCTTCCTCCTTACAGGCTTTCACTCTTACTTCCAGGGTCAGGGATTCCTGAGGGCTGGTCTTAGCAGTGAAGACTGAAGCAAAGAAGGTATTCAGTAACTCTGCCTTTTCTTCATCCTCTGTCACCAGGTTTCCCACATCATTCAGCAGTGGGCCCACGTTTTCCCTAGTCTTCCTTTTACCACTGATGTATTTGAAGAAGTCCTTCGTGTTCTCCTTCACTTCCTTTGCCAAAATTAATTCCAAGAGAGCCTTGGCTTTCCTTGTTGCATCCCTACAAACCCAGACAGCATTCCTATAATTCTTCCAAGAGACCAGTCCCTTTTACCACATGCTGTGAACTTCATTCTTCCACTTAAGTTTTTTCAGCAGGTCCTTGCTCATCCATGCTGGTCTCCTGCCTCCTCTACTTGATTTTTTACTCAAAGTAATGCTTGACCTTGGAGGAAGTAATGTTTCAATATCAACCAGCTCTCTTGGGCCCCCTTACCTCCTAGAGTCTTAGCCCAAGGGATTCCTCCAAGTAGGTTTTTGAAGAGTACAAAGTTAGCCCTCGAAGTCCAGGGTTGTAATCTTATTGTCTTGCTTCTTCCTTGTATGATACTAAACTCTACCATGTCGTGATCACTACTGCCAAGGCTACCCCCAAACTTCACATCCCCAACCAGACCGTTGTGCATTAATACAGGGTCCAGCAGCACATCCTTCCTTGTTGGCACTTCCAACACCTGCATCAGGAAGTTATCACTGATGTATTGCAAGAGCCTTCTGGACTGAGTATGCCTCACTGTGTAGCCTTTCCAACAAATACCAGGGTGATTGGAGTCACCCATGATCACCAGGGCATGTCATCTTGAGTTTACTTCCAGCTGCCTGTAGAAGTTCTCATCAACATCCTCTTCCTGGTTTGGTCGTCTGTAGTAGACACCCACAACAGTTTCACCTTTATTTGCGTGCCCCTTAATTCTCTCCCATAAGCTTTCCACATATTCTTCATTCTCCCCTGGGAAGAGCTCAATGCATTCCGGTAATGGCAGAGTAATGAGCAATGAGTGACTAGCATATCATTAATTGAGCTTGTTCATACTGGGCACAGAATGATGCATAATGCTGAAAAGGAAGCAGGATGTTGAAGAGACCTGTGTTTCATGCATGTGTGGTACACAGACTGAATGCAAGGTATAAGTATCCATATTAAATTTTGACAAATTATAGCTGGCCAAAATTTTGAAAAAAACACCAAATCTGGATAGCTGAACTTTTAGATAAAGCCAGAAGAGATTGCTGACTACTGAAATTTTCAAGTTTCAGAATATCTTCTGGTTAAAATCATGCATTTAATACTGCTAGAGAAGAAGTTTGTTAAAATAGGGCCTGGTTGATGATTCTTCCATAAACTGTAGGATTTGTATCTATCTGATAGTAAACTGCAAAAAGTACAGGAAAGTACTCAGTAGAAGATTGGGGGGAAAATTTCCCTCTCACTGGGGGAAAATATCCAGAGCTAGTTGTGGAATTCACTGGCCCTACCTGGCAGACTGTGGAGACCTGGGCTGCTTATTGGCAGTTCTGGCTGATGGTATAAAACAAAAGGCATTTTAAATTATTTTTTTCATTAACTATTGTGCATGATGCTTGGATATGAGTAGTTTTTATGTAGAATAATAGACTATGGAGAATATTTTAACTTTTTTTTTTTATTTATTTAAAAGAGTGATTCTAATGTGATTTCTCTATGACTGGAAAAAATGAGAGTCCAGGTTCACTGGCGTGTTTCTCCTACAGAAAGAAATCATGCTGTTCTTGAACATTTCTTTCTAAAATTTGTATATTTTAAAGAATTTACTTCTCTGAACGCAGTAAAACCTAAAGGCAGGCATTGGTGCCCTCTTCCAACCCTTTTTTACTTAGTGCTCAGCCCAAAGAATTCTTCACACTTCTCAAGGCTCTGTTCCTGGAAATTCCAAGAGCATGTCCTTGGCATATGGCTGCTTATGTCTCAACATTGTGGTTTCTTTTGGGGACTGCTGCTTCCAGATTATGTGCAGTAAAACTCTTCCTGCCCACATATGCCTTGCATATATTTTGTGTGATGATGTAATTCTCTTTTGGGGATTTAGTTATTTCTTGTATTTATCACAAATGAAGTCTGGCTGCTATACTTGCTTGCTCTAGCACAGTATCACCCCATCCCAAAGAAAATTTTCTCTTTGATTGCTTTTGTCTGATTATGATGAAATACTCTATATCCTCCACATACTCTGAATTTAAAACTATCACTCCTTCAAAAAATCTTTGAGGCTCACATGCCTTTCCAAGATGGGTTGGGTAATGTATGCTTGACTGATCTTCTAGTTAGAATCCAGAGCATTTATCCTGCAGACAATTACCAGCTCTCCTGAAAAATGTTTATTAGTTAGAATTCAGATTATCTAGTGGACAAATACTGTGTCACTGAAGATACTTAATTGTCTTTCAAGATCTTTTCTCCACAGGCATTGCAAATTGAATGCACATTACCACTATGGAGAAACTATTATGACATACATTCCTGATGTGACAACATTCTGAATGTACTAGAAAATCTGAGCCATGTGCCATTACAGTAAACACATCTGAGTGTATAAAATGAGTTATAGAGAAGAAGGTGCAGTTCTGTAGACAGGTCTATATCAGTCTGGTTGATATCCTTTCACACAGGTGCCCAGTAGGTGAGAAAATCAGCTATTCTGAAAATAATTTTAGGAATCCAGCTGTTGAGATGTAAGATAGGTGATTTAACTGGTTTCATAGTTCTAATGAGTTGTGAGCATGTAAGGGAGTGAGGGGAGAGCATCATCAATCAGTCACTCCACACGAACCCATTAATACTTTCTAGGAGGGGAGAAATCTCACAGACCTTCCTGGGGCTGCTATACATATTCCTGCTCACAAAAATATTCCAGCTCTGTTTTTCTTTCTTTCAGCTGTCACTGTGTTTCTCGGTTATTTTATTTGCGTTGACCAGCCAACATAGCTGATGCTGTTAAAACTGTGGAGAAATAAAACCCACAGAGGCTTGAATGAGAAATAAAGCAACACAGTGGGATGACTTACATTAATGTGGAGCTCTCACAAGAGCCCTGAAATTACTTTTCAGTTAATTTGAATGGTAAAGTGCATTTAAAAGCAGCAGTGAATATGATGCTTCTGCTTTTTATATGGCAAAACTCTGTAGTGACAGTATACAACTGTCAGGCAATGTTCACTTCTGTATTATTACTAAAGAGGCATTATGAATGTCTGTTTCTTGATGCATAACAGGCCTGAACTGCACTTCATAGCCATGAGGTTTATAATAAATAATACCATTTAAGTTACATAAACATCATAGTACATTAAAATTTAAATATAGAATATAAATTCAATTGCATCAATATGGTGCATATTATTTGTACTGTTTGCTCTCAAAGGTTCAAGAAGTATATGCCAAAAAACAGTGAGACCTTTTTCCGGTGAGAAACTGGTTTTAAATAGCTATCAGTTGTGCCAAATTATGAAAATATTTTCATATATTTTTTTCCAAGAACAAATTTCCAGTTTTGTCTTAGGAGATTTTATCTCCTCACAGAATTTTTTTGCAAGTATTGAAAGTTAAATATATGAAAGTGCATTTTTTTCAGGTATCTTTTATTTTAAATCTTCCTATAATCACAGTTTCATTCCTATTGGAATTCCTGACTCAGATTTAAGAGACTTTAGGAGACATTAACTTTTTTTTTTTTTTTCACGTTAGTGTCTTAAAAAATATTGCTCTTTGTTTTGTTTTGTTTGGTTTTGTTTGGGTTTTTTTTTTGTTGTTGTTGTTGTTTGTTTTGTTGTTGTTGTTGTTGTTGTGGTTTGGTTTGGTTTGTTTTTTTCTGAATAATGTGAGAAAGGGAATTTGCATGCTGTAATGGATTTGGGGCATTCTAATAATTTCTGTATACTACAAATGCATATGCCTTCCTATTAGTAGTGAAACTTTAAATCTATAAAAAGGAATGAATAAAAAAAAAGGCATCATGAAAAGGAATGAAAGTAAGTATGTGTGTAAGTAACACTTGACATTATAAGTAGCGTTAAATTTTAAGTAACACAGAATTTTTCTATTCTGTAAGAAAAATCTTTGTGAACATTTTACTCACTGGTTATTGCAGTAGTTTTTCTGGTTAGAAAACATATAGTCATTGTTAAGTAGGGAAAACCATTGCTGATAACCCGGATGATAACCCGGATAATCTCCCTTCTTGGCAAAACCATAGAAATTATTGCACGTTGATAAATGTCCTGCATCGTTCAAGGTCACGAAAGGGCTAAATGCATGTATAGTTGGTGTGAGCTCTTTCAGCTATTTGGAGATGATACCACAGGAGCTCTTAGCCTGTTTTAAGCTGGATAAGAAGCATTTAATTGGAGCACCAACATGAAGAATGTTAACACTAGTCATTAACAGTTAATATATAACATTTTAAGATAATGTAAAAACAACTACTTAATAGATGTATTAACACTGGAACTATAGACTTAGCAGTACTTCTCTCTCTCTTTTATAACATTCCCTTTACCCAAGTGTAGCCTTGAGTTCTACAGTAACTCAGCCAAACAGTTAAAACTTTTTTCTAGTGGCTGTCATCATATGTTACCTTGTCCTGCATAAGCTGAATATTGCAAACAATACAGATAATGCTCAAGAGAATTAATACAGTGTATACAAGGAAAATTCTAATATTCTTAACCAAATATGTTTGACTAATGCAGATCTTGCTTTGTTTTATTCCAAGAATAAAGCCCCACTTGTTCTGCTACTCTTCTGTTTTTCCATGGTGCCCAGTTTATCTTCCAGGATTTTTCACAATGGTATCAATTTAGAGAATTGGTTTTGAGAAATACCTTTGAGCAGAGATTGAAAGGCACTATCTGGTTACAACCAGGTGTTTATTACACGCATTCAATACAGAATTTATTTGAGCTTTTATAAGTCAGGAAGACCTTATCTTTCTTCTGTGCCTTTGTTCACTTAATGCAGTGAAAAGAAGAGAGAGATGATCTGCATATGTGTAATGTTGATACTGACCAGCCGCAAAAACAGCAATAGTGAAAAATTTTTTTGAGTGAGACAAAATGTTTTTCAGGCTTGTGGTGGTGTTTCATGTGAGGAAACATTCACAGCTGAAAAAAACTGTTTCCCCCAAGCACTCATTCTTTACTTTTGTTGAGTCCACATTATATTTTTTTATGTCCTTTGATTTTGTTTTTTCTCCCATTCTGCCTCCCCCACCATTTATCTCTGCCTGCCTTCCTGTTCTTTGCCTGTTTCTTTTCCAGCTTCGGGTTTCCTATGTGGCGTTTTCAGGCCACTTCACTTGAGTGGAAGAGAAAGGTCTTTTGTGTTCTTTCTCCCACAGGATTTGCATTATAAGGATATTGAGAAATGGACAGTTTCCTGGGGGGAAGGAGTTGAAACTTTCTGAAATCTGTGATCATGATCCTAGTATCAAAACTTTCTAGAATTGACATCTACAAGATGCATACAGTGTACACACAAGGATATAGGGGGCAGTTGCTGAAAATCTTCAGGCAAGAGAATACAGGGATTCCTCTGTGTCCCACTGTGCTATTGTGACTGCATTGGTTCATACGAAAAGTCCATCTATCTTGTAAAGCTGACTCCAAAGCTGCCAAGATCAGATGCCCAAAGAAGAATAGGAGAACAGTGTGAGACTATGTGGCAATACTTTTTCAAAATACTCCTGCATTTTCCATCTGTTTGAGATTCAAGGACTTCTCTGTAATTTGTGACTCACCATAGATTTTTATTCTATTAATGTGTCTCTTTGTTCTGTGGCTCTGTGTACATTTTAGCATCCATAGTATCCTGTTGCAAAGTGTTACCATTTATCTATGCATTGTATGAAGACTACAACTTCTTGGTTGTTTTAAAAACAGGCTTTTTTTTGCACCACCTAGTTCTTTCATAGCATTAGATGGTGAGTGTTGTCTCCACTTAAGAAAGAAATAAAAATGTATCAGCACTTTTCATGGTAGTTTTCACAGATAAATGTTACTTTTTCTGTTGCTATACCTTGAAATGCAGCCAGATGCCAATTTTGAGGATGGTAGAATAATATGTTCATTTCAGTTTGTGCTATCTGCTGCTTTCCAGGGACCTTCCCACATAATCTTTCACACATGGCATTCTAGTAATCCAGCGGGGAAGTTGTCATGGTTTAACCCCAGCTTGCAACCAAGCACCACCCAGCCACTCAGTCAGTCCGCCCCAGCTGGGTTGGGGAGAGAATCCTAAGAGCATAAGTGAGAAAACTTGTGGGTTGAGATAAAAACAGTTTAATAGGTAAAGCAAAAGCCACACACACAAGCAAAACAAAACAAGGAAATAATTTAGCTTCATCCCCTCCCAGCTTCTTGTGCACCCCCATCCTACTTGCTGGTGAGATGGTGTGAGAAGCAGAAAAGGTCTTGACATCTGTGTAAGACATCTATTTCAGGCTTCATTTTTTTCTGCTGCTGCTGCTTAATTTCAAACAGTCCTAGCATTTCTGAGTATGCAGCTGTTTGCCTGTGTTCGACAAAGTCTTATAAATGGTTGCATATCTAAATCCTCCAGGTTTTGGATCAAATATCAAAATTCAACATTCAACAAAGTGTTTGCTTTGCAGCATAAGACAAGGCTTCTATAAATGCCACTGAAACCCAGTCTTTGAAGGTATGATTGAATTGTCAACCTTCTGAAATCTTGCACAAGCTCGGTAGAAAGCAGAAATTACATTCACTGGAGGTACTTTTCACAGTGCGTGTGCTCTCCTTGGCCTGAACACTGCACTGACAGGGCAAAACATTCTAGTCATCACCTATTTAGAAAACTTCAAGAGGTGAGATCAATTTTTCTTAAAATTCATTCTGATTGCTTCGGGGTGCTAAAACTGAGAGAAGGAAAATTGATTTAATCCTTCCTCTTGTTTGCATATAACATGCAAGATAAATAGGAAGATGCTCACTTTAAGAAGAAATGGAGAAGTGGTTCAGGATGGAAATCAGTTATGGACAGAAGCAGAACAGGGTAGAGATGTATTAGGAAGGGAGACTCAGAATAATTTATAAGTGCTTGAACACACATTTATTCACAACCCAGAAGTGAATATGGGACTCCAGAATCTTTGCTCTTCTGATCTGTAGGAAAAATGGTCTGATAAATATCTTTCCTGGTTTTTTTACCTTTATTCTCCCAGGCCACTTTGGCATATTCATGTAGAGGCTATTATTGTTGCTTTCTTAGCACCAGTGAAGATCTGTGCTGATGGAGTTCTGTAAGCAAATCAAGATGGTTCCTTAATGATTTGTTTTTATCTCTTTATGCTGTTTTCTTTTTTGAATATGCAAGAAATTGTATAAAAGCCCATGTTAGAAGAATCTAAGATTTCCAAGTCAGTTACAGTAGCCTTTCCAACCTCAAAAAGCCTTTTTTCTATGATGAATTACAACCTTTTGATTATGTTATCATATTCTATTTTTAGCTGACGTCATCATCTGTGGGATAAACTCTGTTCTACAGGGAAGTAGAGCCCATGCTGAGGAAGGCTATTGTTTGTAGGTGCCCCTGTAGGGCTTACTGATTGTAGCAATTGGAAAGTGTAATGCATAAGAGAACTTGCTCAACATTGCAAGGCACTGGAATAAAAACTTTTAACTGTTCTTTGCACACTTCCTATTAACTGAACTATTCATTTGCATAGCTGGGGTTTGTTTGCAGTTGGAGCATGCTCCTGTATACACAGGTAATGGTAACAGGAGTTACTCTTTGAACATGTAAAATATCATTAGTCTTTACTCTCCAGAAAAAAACCCAAACACAGCATATACTGGCGTGTCTTAAATTGGACAATTGAAGTTATTATTCATTACTTCTTATAACTTTCACCTTAATATCTCAGTGCTTCATTTTTTTTTTCCCCTATAAAAGGAGAATGTGAATGCCCTCTAATCTCATGTTGCTGTTAAGACTATCTTATTTTGCAGTTTGTAATACCTTTGGCAAATATGTTAGAATAGAGGTGAGGCTGTAACTCTTCAGTTAGAAGTTAGGAAATACATCCAACTGCACGGTTGGTAGCAAGGAAGCCTCCTGAGGAGCATGTTACACAGGTGGGCAAAAGGATGGTGCTGGTGGTTTTGTAGCTTTCATGGCAATAACCATGGCCTCATTACACAAATGGAAAACAATGTTTTTATTGCAAAGTCAAGATCATGTGCTGCCCAAGTGGAAAGTACACCTGACAATGTGAAGATTTTGAAATTACTAAGTTTTTAATACAAACTCATTTTTCATACAAAGTTGTGTGTGACTAAGTGTAAGACTGCTCTGTTTCTTGGGGATGATAAATAATATTTCAGACTTAAAAAAGCATGTAAATACATTGGAAAAAAAAAATCCCTGCTGCTGAAAATTGAGAGTAAGAATGAAGGTGCTGAAAGTGTGTGAGTGTCTCCATTGCCATTGTGCAATAGGAAGCACTGCTATGCTAGGACCACAAATAAATTTGGAAATCTGGATAATTAATTGTACTTGCAGTCAGTGCAAGCTGGAGCTATTTGTCATTTTTGAAAAGCACACTCTGCATGTTTAGGCACGTCCGGTGCTCAGTGGCACATCCCAGCATCCACTCTGTACCTACCTAGTGGTTTGGCAAATTGTGGAGAATATCATGTTCCTATTCAGAAAGGCTGATGGTGAGCAGAATTTATTATATTTTTTGTAGGTACATTAGTGACTAATTTTTAGTCTCAAGGGCAGATTTAATAGTTGTAACAGTCTTTTCATGACTGCCTGTTGAGGTCCTTTAAAATGGATCATTCACTGATGCAGTTTTAAATGGCTTTGTTCTATCTCAAAAATTGTATTGTTTCCATTGAGATTTATCTTTCAGGTTTTCCTCTTGACCTTCTTGTATTCAGTGATGTTACTCCAAGAGCTATCCTGATGTTTCCCAAAATGGAAATATATTTCAGTTCCTGTGGGAAATCTTGAATAACAATTCATCAGTGTGAAAAGAAGTTCGTAAGACTCCTGCAGCATTAACTTTGTAGTAGTTAGGTTAATATTTTTTCTCCTCAAAGAGACCAAGGAAACAGAGAAGTTTTTTCATCTTTTTTTCATCTATAGCATTTTATAAGTATAGAGTTAAGGCACAGATGGCTTGAATTGTCCATGGTGATGCAAAAAGTTTGCAGCAGAGCTGGGAAGAGAACCTTTACCTCTGGAACACATAGAAAATACCTTATTCCATAAGAACTTCTTACCTTGACTAGGCTTTTTTATTTTAATGGCATTGTGTGCTCTTGTAAATCAGTGGAACTTTAACAAATAAGATGACATATGGACTTTTTGCAACTACCTGATTTTTTTTCACTGTTAAAAATCAGGTCAAGCTTATGGTATTTAATAAGACAAGGCAAGAAATTAATTTTTACTTGAGAAAGTAATGAGTTTTTCAGATAAATTTTCTGTCTGCTCCCCAACCAGAAGACAATGGAGGATGTTTTATAAATCAGAAAATAGAAAATAAAGATTTTTAGGGGAAAAGAATGATGAAAACTTGTGCTGTGTAAGGGAATATTAGCTGTATTTGTAGGTGGGTTTTTTCTTAAAATAAGCTCATGGTATTTCCATCAGTTTTAAGAGCAGTTATCATGAGATAGATAATACTTTGCAACTGTGAAAATCATGATATACTGACAACAGAAGGTGATTTTGCCCCCTACTGAAAATCTAGATCAGCACTTCTAGATGTCAGAACACGACCGTATACTTTTAATGAAGGAAAAACCCCAGGTACTAGTATTCTAATGTCTAGGACTTCATGTTTCTCAGTTATTTTTTTCTAGCTTTCATCTTTTATATCCTTAAATTGTATCTGCATGCTTTGTGAAACACTGCCAGATTTTATCAGCACTGCTTTGCTTTCTATTTTGCTTCATTTTTATGTTTATTTTATTCTGGAGACATATAAAATGAAATACCTTGTATGCTCTGAGTTACTTCATGACAGACTGTTTTTTTGGAAGAGATTATAAAGAACTTTCCCTCCTTTTGTAAGTGAAATGTTGGCTCGAAAAGAGGAGTTTAAATGGGACATTAGCAGTGTGTGAGTTTAGGACTGATCCTTCACGTAAACTTAATTTTTGTTTGCCTGAAAATGTGCTTCATCAACACATTATTGTAGTTAATACTTCACTGTTAAGAGTAATTCCATATACTAAGAATTCTACTGAGCGCAGCACCAAGTAAAATGTTGACACAAATGTCATCATAGCCACCTATTTATTAATGGCTACATCTGAAATTTATGTATTGTGTTACCTTTGTCATATCATTTACTGCAGTGCCAAACTGAGGTCATGTGAGCTCATGCTACTAAAATTCTGTCATTAGGTATTTAGTTATTTTTCAGTAATTTAATTTTAAATTCTGCATGAATATACTTGCTGGTAAACATGTTGTGAGGAATACAAAATCATTATAAGCATATTCAGTAGGCATTTTTTTGCTTTTAATATGTATATTCTATATATACTTTCCAGACTTTAAGCATCATCATTCAGAGAATAAAGATAGAAGAAATAGGAAATCAATTCCCCTATAGAAATATGGAAAATGTAAATTTAGGCATTTTAAAATGAGAAGTACAGAGCTATGCTGTGATTAGGTGCAAAATGACTTTAATAGTGGGAGAGATTCTATAGCTGCTGCTGTTGTTTTGAAACAACTTTGAAATGAAAAAACTGTTGTTTTTCCATGCCTGTGATTAGCATTGTGGTAATTGAAAGCTACAGTTAGAGATCTTTATTGTTCTTGGCAAACTTGGATACAAAGTTTGAATTACAGGGGAATATCTATAAGTAGAATTTTGAACTTTCATAAGATTTTATTATTTTATTATTTGTACTTGCTGTTCTCACACATGAATAAATTTCTTTTTATTTTGTTTTACACTGTCAAAGTGATGGGATTTTTTTCCTGTCTCTGAAAGCTATTTCACATTTCATATAAGTATGCTTAAAGTAAAGTTATTGGGTTATTTTTCTGATCTTTTATAAGTTTAGCTTTGTTGAGTAGCCTAACTGTTACCTGTGGCTTTTGGAAAACAACAACAACAACAACAAAAGAAAACCCCCACAAAACCAAACAACAACAAAGCCAAACAAGCAAGCAAACAACAACAAAGAAGAACCACAAAACACACAAACAAGCACCAAAACCCAACCCAACAAACAAACAAAAAAACCCAACAAAACCCAACGAACAGGGTCTGTAATGAATATTTGCTTTTCGACTTTATATCTTTACTTTGCATCCCCATGTAATTTTCACTTGATATCTTTCCCCATCTGTATGCTTTACAGGCATTTTTCTCAGCCAGTGTTTTTTAAAACAAAGACTCGGAAGTTTGGTCTCTATTGCATGGATTCAGATGTAACTGGTGATCTGCATCCTTTTAAGTTCCTCAAAGGATGTGAATGGGAAGGTGTTAATGTGTTCCCTCCCTCTGAACGTAATAGCTCTACAGGGTATCTCCAGTGGGATACTTAAAGTGCTAGGGTTTGGTTTTTTGGGGTTTTTTTTTGTGTGTGTCTCTTTAGACATCTCCTTTCCCTATATATCAAATAGCAGTGATGACTGTCTTCTAGAGTTCATCGGTTTATAAGAATGTTTGAGGAATCTTTCCCCTCTAGAAAAGTGTCTGTGCTATGACACCATTAAATCTCAAGCCGGTAATCTTTTGCCTGGACACCTTGGCTGAGAAGATCCATTTATTGTAACTTTGCTTGGGTATTCCAATGCATGTATTTAATGAGAAAAAAAGAGCTTGTTTAATCCCAACTTAAGGTCAGTTTTTAACAGTTACTCTGTACAATTGCTTTTATAAGTAATAATAGATTGAATCTCAAGTGCATCAATTAAGACTCACTGTTCTAACTACCTTTCATTTCTGTTTGTTTCTTCTTACCCTGAAAAGTTTAACATGCATTCCTTCTTTTCTTCTCATTTCAGCACTGTGTGGAAGAGAAGAGAGTTTCTTGTGTGCCAGTGGGATCTGCATCCCAGGGAAGCTGCAATGTAATGGCTACAATGACTGTGATGATTGGAGTGATGAGCTCCATTGCAGTAAGTTTTTTAAACCTTGCAGTGTGTCGCTGAAGCACTGAATCCATTCAGGGAAACCTGAAAACTAAAGACTATTGACACAGAATACAAGCTTTGCATAGTATTTATGTGTATTGACATTTAGACCGTCTCACTTGTCATTGAATGTGTTTACCTTTGCTCATTTTAGCTACAGCATGTGTTTTTCCTCTAAATTTTCTGCCCAGAAGCAGATTCTAAGATTTTTGCAAGGAGCCATGTGGAAATTAGAGGTATTTTGGGGCGTTTTGCTTTGATCAATTACATGCATCAGAAGAGTAACATGCATTGGGTAATGAACTGAAGATTGTCGTATCTTTTCCTTGTCCTTGGCATTGATTTTATAGCAGATACATAGCTGTCTGTATAGAAAGTTCTCTTGGTCTCAACCCTGGACATGGTTTATTTCAATATATCCCAGTGGATGGTGATCTCAAATTCTTAAGTCGCCTCATGGAATCATGGAATAGTTTGGGTTGGAAGGGACCTTTAAAAGTCATCTAGTCCAACCTCCCTGCAGTGACATCTTCACCCAGATCTCATTGCTCAGAGTCTGACCTTAAATTTTTCCAGGGATGGGATATCTACTTCCTCTCGGGGCAACCTGTTCCTGTGTTTCACAACCCTCGTCATAAAAACTTTCTTCCTTATATCTAGTCTGACTCTACCCTCTCTTAGTTGAAAACCTTCACCCCTTGTCTTACTGCTATAGGCCCTATGGAAAAAGTCTGTCCACATATTTTAGCCTTCCCTGTTGGCAGTGATGATTTACTCTTCTGACAAGCATTTTACAGTCTTAGGGACTGAGTATTTCTTGGAAAATATTCCTGACACTTAGGTTATTTTACTTTCCTTGTGTCTCTGGGGTTGCTCTTGATCTTTGTGATTGAGTGTGTCCTCAGTAAGTTTGCAAATGACACCAAGCTGGGCAGGAGTGTTGATCTGCTTGAGGGTAGGGAGGCTCTGCAGTGGGATCTGGACAGGATGGATCAATGGGCTGAGGCCAATGGCATGAGGTTCAACAAGGCTGAGTGCTGGGTCCTGCACTTGGATTACAACAACTCCATGCAATGCTGCAGGTGTGGGGAAGAATGGCGTGGCAGAAAAGGACCTGGGGGTGTTGGTTGACAGTTGAATATGAGCAGGCAGTGTGCCCAGGTGGTCACGATGGCCAACAGCATCCTGGCTTGGATCCAGAATAGGACTAGGGAAGTGATTGTACCTCAGTACAATGAAGCCGCACCTTGAATACTGCATTCAGTTTTGGGCCCCTCACTACAAGAAGGACATTGAGGTGCTGGAGCATCTCCAGAGAAGGACAATGAAGCTGGTGAAGGGTCTAGACAAGAGGGATTATGAGGAGCAGCTGAGCGAACTGGGGTTCTTTAGCCTGAAGAAGAAAAGGCTGAGGGGAGACCTTATCGCTCTTAGAAACTACCTGAAAGGAGGTTGTATCAAGATGGATGTCAGTCTCTTTTCCCACATGGCAACTAAGAAGACAAGAGGAAGTGGCCTAAAGTTGCACCAGGAGAGGTTTAGGTTGGGTATTAAGAATAATTTATTCGCTGAAAGGGCTGTCAAGCGTGGGAACAGGCTGCCCAGGGAAGTGATGGAGTCACCATCCCTGGAGGTATTTAAAAGTTGTGTAGAAGTGTGGTTCTTAGGGACATTGTTTAGTGGTGGACTTGGCAGTGCTGGGTTAATGGTTGGACTAGGTGATCATAAGGGTCTTTTCCAACCTAAATGATTCTATGTTTCTTGTTTCCTTGTCTTTAAGTCAGGTTGATATTCATCTTGCTGCCTGATCATTTAAATTAAGTCACGCTTACAGTGCTCTCTAGCAATTAACATATAGCATTCCTTCAGATCTTGTTCTGCTCTTCCTTCTGATGGCTTCATGTACACACGTATTTCCTTTCACATTTAATTCATACTAATTTTAATATTTCTTTTATGCATCTTAAGACAACTGCAGCAATAGCAGAACATCTTACTTGTCTATTGCTATAGTTTAAATGAGGTGGCCCAACACCTTGTCAAGCTGAGTCTTAAAACTGTCCAGTGTAGGGGAATCCACCACTTCCCTTGGGAGATTATTCCAATGTCTAATTGTTCTCATGGTGAAAAAACTGTGCTTGTAACGCTGTGATCAGCTTCCATGACAAGATGAGGTAACAAGAGATGACATGTAAATGTATCTATTCTCCTGGGATGTCCGTGTTCTTCTTGAAGCTTCCCTCATCTGCAATCCCAAAATACATGGCTTCTTATATTTATTTCAGATGCTACCAGTTTGGAGAGATGTCTCTTGTTTATAGTTACGAAGTTACATACATTAGTGAGGGATTTGTCTGTCCCTGTGCAGTTGACCTTTTCTGAGCTAAATGTCTAATCTGGCTGTACAGAGAATCAGCTGAGAGGAACAGACACTTGCGATGCACGATTCATCTGAATTTAATCAGATAATTTAAATGGTCTGTGTGCTTTAGAAATTAAATTATGGAGATCTCTAAAGTTACATGAATGAATCCTCCAGCTGTGCCTCCTTAGTTTTAATGTTGAAAATTATATATGTTATGAAATTTAGAGGTCACTGCTTTTAATCTTTTTTAATATTAATAGATCTTCCTAGAATCTCCTTTCAGGCTGCATCCAGAAATTGATCATGATGCAATCAGTTTTCTATTCCTGGCTCTTGATGTGCATTTTTCTCTTCTTCCCTTTCATGGGCCACAATAAACATGCAGGCAATAGTTAGGATTTAGCAGAACCTATGCCTGGTTTTGAAAGTATGGTTTAATTTACTTAGTGTCACTTTTTTACATAGCTGCAGCTGAAAACTGATATTTAGGATTTCATCATGTTGCTCTGCACACATGTACTCTGTGACATGGTGTAATGGAAGGTACCAGCTAGGGAATCAGAATTCAGCTCAGCCAGCTATCACATAGAAATATGAACAGGAAAGAAACTGTAACACTGATTTAAAAATGCAAAATTGTCAGTGCCAAAGCCTGGAACTGTCAGAAGCATCCCAATGAGGAAGTTTTACATGTAATGACCAAACGCAACAGGCTCTTACATCCCTCTGTCTGCCTTTACACACACACTTCCCCAAAATACATACACTCGCTTCCTCTTCCTCCTCATGTGACTTTCTCTGTCATACTTGTCTTTCACAAAGGGTAAAGAAGATACCCTAACCTAACGCAGACCACTTTAGTAATAAAATAGAAAAGGGATTGTTTACGTACATTTGTCACTGCATGCTATGCTTCAGAATAGAGCATCTTGTTGAATTAAGTTTACTCCTAGAAGTGACAGAATTTGTACATAGAGTTTGCACATATATCTTTAAAAATGCCTCCTTAAAATCTAGGACACCTAAAATCACCTCTGAGTGTCGGGCCGAGGTGATTCATGGTCAGAAGGACACACGATGCAATAGTGAAGTGGTGAAAACAGGGTATGCTTGAACAGAGATCAAAAGGTTGCTGAATGCAAGAGATTGACTAGGCTTTATTTGTGTTTAGTGGAACATAGAATAGGAATTGTATCTAATTTTATGAAAATTAGGCTTGTCTCATAATTAACAAAATTTTAAGTTGAGCTTAAATTAGTTATAAATGGAAGCTGCAAAGTGCATATCTTGTTCTGATGGAAGTAAACAGCTACCCTATACTATATATTACTGTCAATTTTTTTAAGAAAATGTAGGTTAAGACTGTTAGATTTTAATCAAATGATGCTTATTTCCTTGCAAGGAAGTTCATATTCTTTTTGTTTACTCTGT
>JANIJG010021116.1:16642-26716 GCA_024611175.1 Megaceryle torquata
GTTAGATTTTAATCAAATGATGATTATTTCCTTGAAAGGAAGTTCATATTCTTTTTGTTTACTATGTGTGGGCCTGAGAGCTGCCATACCCTAAAGGCCAGTGCTGCAGCTACAGAGGTATGAATGTAAACAGGAATGGGAATATGGATGGAAATTTAAAAAAAAAATATCCAGAGGAAACAACATAGAAAAAGACAGCTTTGTTTCATTTGCACGAGGAGCAATGGAAGCATAGAAACTGTCAGAGTTACAAACTGGTCAATAAGGATAAAGGTTGCCAGAGTGTTTCACACTGTTGCATACACAAAACAAGTAATGTTTAGAATTCTACTCTCAGCTGGCTATTGTTCTGCTTACATGAAACTAGAACTTAAATATTTTCATTTAGTTCCAGGTTTTTGTTATTTAATGTTTCATGCCTTTTCTTTTAAAGCTAAATTAACTATTGAGTACAAAGCTCATGGCTCAGCCATATTATTTCACTTTATGTCCTAAAGCATTGTCCTTTGCATTGTGCTATAAATTCTGTTTGGGCTTTGTAAGAGGATGCAAAACTTGTAGAAAACATGAATACTTCTGTAGAGGAAGGGGAATAAGTGATTCATGTTCTAGAGTTAAGGTGGTAAAACTTAGAGCACTGACCCAGGAGGTGGAACACTTGGCTGACGTTGATCTGGAGGGCTAAAATCCCCACTGCACCTTCTGGGACAGTGGGTAACATATGTAGAAGGACACTCTTCTCTTTGAAAGTGGGACCACTGTGCAATCATGAAGACAAGGACTCAAATGCCAAGAAGAGAAGCAAGTGGTAGCATGATTCTGTTTAGTGCATCTCAGATGAGGGGAGAGACTTGTTCCAGTCCCTGCTGTTGGAGCAAATTTCTGTATGCTGTTCAGGAAAGAGCTGTTAAAATGCCTACATATCCCAGTAAGAAAGGGCACAAAGAATTTCCTTGGTTCCAGTGGCATAGCTTCAACCCGAAGGAAGGATTGTCCACCCAGCTGTTCTATATCATGACATTCTCCCTGGAAAAGCCAGATGTGAAGTAGAAGCTTAGAGTAAGACAGTGAAACTAGGTCACATGCTTCCAAACGATGTCTTTGCAATCAAAAGGTATTGCTAATCAGACCAGACACTGCCAACCCTATTTTCTCTTCTCCCTCCTTTCCTCAATAAAACGTAGATTCCATGGTTTTATCAAGCCTGATATTATTCAAGCATTTTGAATATTCTCAGAGAATATTTATCAAGGCTTTACTGAAGGCTTTAGCCATGGAAAGAAAGGCTAAACCCACTTAGGGGTGACAGTGCTAAGAATTCCTTAACAAGACCACATCAGGATAAATTCTGAGCTCAAAAATGTGTAAAGCATAAAGCTTGTTTGAAACCATTGTAAGATCAAAGGCAGGCTCAAAAGCAGGGTCTGTAGATCTTTATTTTGCTGGTACTAGCTTCAGCTCCACCTAATAGCCCCTTCAGGTGCTCAGGACTGTTACAGTAATCTAGCTGGTGAAACCCACAACCTGTCTTGAGAACATTATATACATAAATTAATTAAACATTTTGGTCCATTTGTGTAGCCAGAGCACTTTCTCCTCATGGTATTGATCAAAAGAGCAGTTGGTAGGAACAGAATAAAAATCTGTAAAAATAGCTTTTGATTTTTCTTTTCTTCCGTATTAGATTCTAAAAAAACTGTTACACATTGAGAATTAAGGCAGACCTGTACATTATAGGAGATCTTGTGCTAATCTTGTTTCAGTTAATACAGTCCACTGTTCATGCTTCATATAAATGTATCAATGTCATGTTAACATTTTACAAAAATTTGTTTTGTAGACTGCAGTGATGATGTATTTCGTTGCAACACGGGAAAATGCCTAAATTATACCTTTGTTTGTGATGGATATGATGACTGTGGAGACCTTAGTGATGAACAAAACTGTGGTAAATGGGAGTTTTATGCTTTTTCTGAAGTCTTCAAGATAGCAGTATTGCCTCAGCCAGCAATCTTTTTCCTTAAACTACTAAAAGAGTAATATACCCTGCTGTTATTCTTTTTGGGCAAAGTAAAAACAGCTCACAAATTCTATATGCAATTTGAAAAGGTTTGAAGGAGAGTTCTGGGTTAATCCAAATTTTTAAGCGAGTGGAATTTTCAAGAGATATTCTGATTTGCAATTTGTTTTAAACTAATTCAAGATGTTATGGTTGCTTTCTTGATGACTTGGCTGAATTTAACTCAGATTAAAGCAAACCATAAGAGGCTGCACACTAGTGATGCCAACTGTTTTATAACTGAACTGTTTTTACATAAGCTTCATAGTGAACTTGTCTGTTTTGATGATCAAATTCTGTTTCTTTCAAATTCTATCTCCTTATATCTGTCTTTCTACCTACATTTACTTTTCATAGGAAAAAAAAAAAGTTTTGCCACAAAAAAGAGTAATCCTCACATGTAAATTTTGGAAAACTTTGAAAGCTGTATTTTTTCTAACTTTTGCTTCTGGTACTACACTGGAGAAAAACTAAGGGCTCTAAAATAATTCTTGAAAAAGTGGAATATTATATATCAGGGAGGTGTTTTGGTTTTGGTTTGGTTTGGTTTTTTTTTTTTTTTAAGGAAAAGCACAGAGAATTTCAAAAGTAAAAATAAAGGAACATTTTTTTCCAAGATCTGTTTTGTATTTTTCTCCAAATTAATTCACAGTTGTTTTATGGATTTTTTTTTTTTTCCGTAAATCATCTGTGATTAAAGACTCTTCTAAACATTAATCTGACTCCTACCATTCTTACCATAAGAATTTTATTTTTCTGTATAAAATTTAAGATTTAACTTTTTGTACAGTCTGTAAATAGGTTTCATAGGAGATTTGGCAGTCTGGACTGTGTCTACCCTCCCTATTTATTTATTTTGGTGTAAACTCAGTCTGCTCAACAGAATGCTTTTTCTTATTTGTGGAACCATTCAGGTGGAAAGGGTCAGATATAGATTGGAAAAGTCTATTTGTAGATCATCCTTATAGAAAATTCTGAGTATGCAAAAAACATAGTTTCTGATTAAGGGCAGAAAAGACTGATTTATTTATTTATTTATTTTTACTTATTATTAAAAAGATAAATGTAGGGAATGGTTTTCTCTGACAGCAACTGAAAATAATTTGATGAGATGGGAATCCAGAAGGCCCTTTCATCTGCTTAAGAAATCTTAGGAACTTGTTTAGTTGCAAATGGAAGCAACAGTGCACCTGAGAGAAGGAATGAGTGCATCATTATCTATATAGCAATAGAATTCAGAACATATTTAACCACCATCTACAAAGTATCTGCAGGTGGAGAAAATCTCTTATTGTAATTTACTAATGCAAAACGGCTCATTATTAAGATTGATTATCTATATAGGCATAGAATAATTCATCAGTAACAGAAATTTTACAAAATTTAATCTATCCTTTTTTTTTTAATTATTTTTGTTCTCAAATTTACATCTTATTTAGATTGTAATGCAGTGACACATCATCAGTGTGGAGATGGGAGATGTATAATAGCTGATTGGGTATGTGATGGTGATCATGACTGTACAGACAAATCAGATGAAATCAATTGCTGTAAGTTCCCTTAATCTCTAAATTATTTTTTTCTTTCTTTAAACATAAAAACCAAAATGTAAGTTAAGCAATATACTTAACTTACTGCTTGTAAGGCAAAACACTAAGCTCATTTGATTTCAGAAGTTCACAGTTGACAGCTGTCCCTCTGTTAGCCAGCTACAGCAAATGAAACATTTGTTGCCATTGTGTTTCAGATTCTTGTTAATTACAGAATTAGCTTTTTTGTTAATTGTAACGTTCTCATTAAAGAGTAATGGATAAATGGATATAACCTCTTAAGATGCAGACATTCTGAGTTTGTGATGGCTTTCTGATGTCTGTCACATCTTGTCAGAGTTTGGACTTCTGTCAGCTGTGATGATGGTGATCTGCAAAACAACTCTACTATAATATTGCTGAGGTTGCACAATTAAGTCCTTGGGAACTAGCACATGTTTTTAGTGATTAAGGTTCTTGTAACACATATGCTTATGCTGCTTTGATACTTGCTGCCATTCAGTGCTTGACCTTGCAACCACTGACCTACAATTTTCCCCAAATTCTAAGAACCTAAATCTGAATAAAGGAATGTAAGTGGGCAAAGAAAAGGTGACTGTTTTTATGTGAGCAAAAAGTATGTTTGTTTTTTTTCTTGGAAAAGGTGAATCTTCATCTCACCCTGTTGCTAAAATCTGATGTTTGGTTTCAGTCCCTGTAATTAAAGATCAGCATAGCTGTAGGCAAATGAAAACATAGCCTACATATAATGAAAAATGTTTAGCGACCTTTGGTGCTAAGCAATGTTATCAGCTCATCTTAAAATAATTTCAAGATGTGTTCAAAAATAATTTAGACCTTCATTAACCAAGGTTGATCTGAATATCATTCCTTTTTTTTTTTTGTCTCTAGCATGTCATAGTCAGGGTCTGGTAGAATGCAGAAACGGGCAGTGCATTCCTAGTGCATTCCAGTGTGATGGAGATAATGACTGTAAAGATGGAAGTGATGAAGAAAACTGCAGTGAAGGTAAAGCTGTCCCTCATTTACTCTTCTTACTCAACCTACCAGTGACTGCTTTGTTCTGAAGTGCCTTTAGATAAAGCTGACTGACAAATTTGCTTTCTTTGCCTTTCAAATAACACTTTGGTGATTAGCGTTTGCTTTCACACAGAAAGTTGTAAGCAGTTTTATTCATCCTTAAAAATATAAAAGTTAAAGAGTGATGGTAATATTTAGTATTCTATTTGGTTATCTGTTGTGATCAGCTGTTACTTGAAATTAATACATTTCAACATTGTCTGCAGCAATTGGAAGCTACTATTACAAGAACTGGTATCATTTGAGGAGGAATTTTCTCCTGAAAATTCTTTTTTCATTGGAACTTGGGGATCAGAGAAAGGATGTTTTCATAAATAAACTAATGATTTAGTGTGATTAAGGGAAAAATATATGAGAATGTAAGTTTCCACAGCTACTTAATAGCAGCCTCATGATTGATTGTATGAAAGAAAAGGAAACCAGGTAATTTCTTGAGCCCTCTAACATTGTTTGCCAAAGACTTGTGTCTTATGGTACATTTTGACACTCAGAAAGAAGTATTGTTGTGTTGTGATGGTTTCAGCATTTGAAGGTGTTTTTCACATGTAATTGTTTCTGGTAAGGTGTAGGTTTAGATGACAGCCTTCAATGTGAGAATTATTCATGTCGTTGTTATATAAATCTTGCTTTTAAGAAACTAATCAATTTTGTTTATAAAACTCCACTGCTGTCAGATGTAGCGGTAATAGGACAACCTATTCAATTAGAGTAGAACAGACTTGTTACCATATGATAAATACACAGTGTGATTATATAAGCCTCGTTTGCTTAGGAAACCGGTCTAGAAGAAATCCTGTCACAGGTGTATCTAATCAGTCCCTTCTGCCCTTCTCTTCATATGAAGTTCTTAGAGTCTTCCTACCCCAATTTAAACATCTCCATTCAAAAAAATAACTGACAAGATGAAACACAGAAATTACCATTATTCTTTGCAATTAATGTTGACATTGCAAAAAGGTCTTGCGTGAAATTTCTTCCACTTCTGACTCTGGCAATCAAAAAATTGAGGACCAAGTTTTGGTTTTAGTTCTAACTGCAATCCAATGAAATGCTCAGTTTTTATTATTCCATCTTTCCTGATGTCAAACCATAGTCCTATATTACGAATTTCGTGATCCTCCTTTTCTATTGCAGATAATGAAACTATAATTTTTAATGTAAAAGATGAGTCAGGAGAATGGAACAAATGGAAATAACAAGACTATTTAGAGCATTCTATAGGCAACCATTTCAACTTTTAAAATTCACCCAATTAAGCCTTTTAAATTTATTACTTCTAAAAGGGAATTTAACTGAAAATGAAATATGATGCATAATCTGGGCTAGGGGACAGTGATCTGTATTGTTTTCCCTGTTTTTTGCCTCTGTGGATGTTGAAGAAATGGTTAAAAATCTTTAATGAGACAGTCTCCTTTGTTACATACCTTAAGGAAATTTAAGGTAAGGCATCTATGAACATTACTGCTGTCATTCATTTTATGACAGTAGAAATCTAATATAGGTGTACTCACAGCTAGTTCTATGATGCCTTCAAAAAGCAGGGTTGAGTCTGTTTATAAATATTCAGCATTGACTGTGCTAGGATCAAGAGAATCTATGCTGTAGCACAGGGATTTTTAAAGAGTTGAGAAACTCTTCTACTGTGGAAAGAAGGAGTTGGAGCAAGATTTAAAAGTGAATTTTAATGTAAAGATTTGTGATAGCCTCAGAAGCCAAAAAGTTTTCCGTTTTTCAAGTTCCATTTTGCAATCAGATGCACCTGTAAAATAAGACAGTCAGTTACTACAGCAAAAGAAAATATCGTATAGCTTCAATATGTAACATGAATGAAGAGAAGTAAATGTACATAATTATGAATAGACATGACTACATCATCAGTTGTTTGGAAGAAGCTTGTTGTCAAGGTCATTGAGAAAAAAAAGTTTCTTTACCATCTTCCATATGCCCAGTATTAGGATGCCATAATGGAATGATTAGTGTCCATGGGCAGTTGTGCAATGCAAACAATAAGCAGTAGTTGCAGTAAGTAATTTTAAACAAGATGAAATGATAAAATCCAAACTGTTCAGTCTCTGTGTACAGAATAGTAAATTAAATTACTGATTTTCCAAAAGTCATATGGAAGGGGGAATGTAATGGTTTGGAAAGGAGCTATCACCACTGTAAGTCAGAGAAAAGTCCAGGGATTTGTCAGAGAAACTAAATACCCAAGTAATGTGCTCGGTTACTTTTTGATGTTTTTTGTTATTCTGTATTCCATCTTTAGAGCCATAGACTTTTGGGGTTTTCATTTTGTTGTCGTTGTTTGTTTTTTAACCAGCCAAAGAATGACAATGAAGTTTCAGCTCTGATGACCTTTCTTCAGGATGTTTTTTATTGTCCACCAAAACAATCATAAAATGAGAAGCAGATCAATTGAATAGCACTGAAGACTAATTCCCAGAGGGTATTCTCTTTCAGCTAGGACCTATTGTTCCCCTTGAAATCTGATTTACATGACTTTTCATACGCTGCTAGAGGATCACAGTAAATGGCTTTCAGAGATACACACCTCTCATTAGGCAACTGGGATATAAACACTTATATTAAACACAGTGGTAAAGAGAATTGACATCTGGACAGTGACATTTGCACGCTTTTCCTTACAACACTTCCGTATTGTTCTTGTAATACTGTAGGGTACTTATTCAGCTGTGTAAAGGAAATAATTGTGATGTAAGCTCTGAAATTTTCCCATCACTGAACTAATTTTTATTAGCTTACTAGAATAGTAAATTTCTGTTTTCCTCAGGTCAAACCCTCTGTCAGGATGGAGACCAGAGATGTACTTCCTGTCCTGATCCCTGTGGAACTTCTCTCTGTGAGATGAGAAACAGCCAGACAAACTGCAGTAAGTAGGTCACGTGTTTCATAATGTCACTATTTCAGGGAGTTTTAGAGTGTAATGGGGATGCAGGGTAGGAAACAGTAAGTGATACTTTAATTTACAATCTAATGCACATGCGTAATGATGAAGTACTGAAAAGGGCAAAGCTGGAACAGAAGTTTCATCATCATAACTCTTGATTATTGATGTACTAAGAATTACTCATAACATTTGATGTTGAGATATTTTCCCTTCTGTTAATTTTTGGTACCTTTGTAATGGATGTTTACAGTTGCACTTTTTCTTAACATTTCATGACATTAAGTGTTTATATAAAGGAAATAACATAGTGTAAGTGTAAAGCAGAAGCTAGTGGTTTATTTTACAAATACAAGAAAACATGATACTGTGTTTAGAAGTCTGGAGAATGTGTAGCCCTTTTGTGAAGGAATAATTGTGATATTTAAACTGGCAAAAGTAGTAATTCTTCTGACCAATATATGTTGTAGAGGACTGGGTTCTTCAGTGCTGTGTCTTCATTTCTATGTCCTATACTATACTACTCTGTGCAAGCTTCCTGTTCCATCTTCTGAGTAGTTCTCTTTCACTTGTGCAATGCAGCAGTGTGAACTGACAGGCAAAAGAAGTATATCTGGCTAGGTTTTAAATTTGGGGCAGAACTGTATTCAGAATTATTCAGAACTAATTAAAACTTGGTCATGTGTTAATCCAGTTTATCAACTCTCAGGCCACCTTGACACATGGGCTGGCTTGCCTACAGTTACATATGGATGTATAGGCATATCCTGTAATAGCTTTGTGCTGAGCAGTTGTCCCTGCAAGGTATGGTTTGGTACTCTGTGGCAGCTTGTTTGGATATTGTTATTCCACTTAGGTTGGAGTGGATTTGAGAAGGTCAACTAGTCCAAACTTCACAGTCTCTCTAAAGTTGTGGCTATCACCCACAAGTGTTTGAGATAGGCACCATTCGTGCTGGGGCCTTTAGATGCTGCTAAAGATATTCAGACATATATGCTTTACATATGCTTCTATCGATGCTGCTTCTAACCTTTTGAAAAGGGACAATCTTAAGTACCATGTTTAACACTAGAAGGAAGTTAGTTCACATCTTTGGTCATCTAGTCCAAACTCCTGCTCAAAGCACTGTCAAATAAATCATGTAGCCCATGAGCTAGTGCAGCTGAGTTTCAGGTATCTCCAAGGTCAGAGGTTCCACAGTCTTTCTGGGAGAACTGTTCTAGTGTTAGAGCTACTCTCAGGGTAAAAGCCTCTTTTCCATATAAGGAAGTAGAATTTTCTGTTACAAGTTGTCTTTTGTATCTCATCCTATCTCTTCACACTTACAAGAGTCTGCTTTAGACCCTCCCATTAGGTAATTTCTAACAGAAACAAGATCTCCCCTTAGCCTTACTTGTTGATGGCTGAACAAACCCTCTTTTCTGAACTTTTTCCTGTGTAGATCATGTGATCCAGTCCCCTAACCTGCTTGGTGGCCCTCCACTGACCTCATTCCAGTGTGTCAATGTACTTAATGAACTGAGTTGCAAAAAACCAGGACACAATACTTCAGATACGCACCAGTGCTGAATTAAAGGGAATGACAGCCAGTCGTCTTGTCAGAGACAGCAAGTGATTAATCAAGCATGATTTTCCCATTATAAATCTGTACTGCCTGTTCTCAGTCATCTTTTTTTCTTCATATGTGAACATGTCTTCCAGAAGGATCCTCCTTCTTGCCCCACTAAAGATGGATGCAATTTGTGCCTTTTTCCAGTTGTCAAGTGCCAGGGTTGCCATGGCCTTTTGAAGATGATATAAAACTGGCTTCCCATTGACATACCTCAGTGGAAACTGAGGGAGGAAAGACACTGGGTAGCATGGTCTTTTCCATGCCCCTGGTCACTAGGTCTCCTGCCCCAGGTAGCAGCAGAACCAAATTTTTCTTACATTTCCTTTTGCTGCCAATATACTTACAAGACCCCTTCTTCTTGCCCTTTGCATTGTTCAGTTGTTTCATCT
The DNA here is from genome assembly GCA_024611175.1 of Megaceryle torquata. Classification (NCBI taxonomy): domain Eukaryota; kingdom Metazoa; phylum Chordata; class Aves; order Coraciiformes; family Cerylidae; genus Megaceryle; species Megaceryle torquata. Next base: position 26,238 of record JANIJG010021116.1, read on the forward strand.
CTCACTGAGCTTTGGCTTTTCTAGCTCCATTACTGTGTGCACAGGTAATGTCTACTGTGTCTATGCCACACTAGCTTGAATTGCTTTGCACTGGAATAGATTCTTTCTATATTCTGAGGAGGCTCTCCTTTAAGACCAACTTACTGTCCTTTGAGCAGGTATCAGCATGTTTAAAACTCTCACAAGTACCAGGGTCTGCAATCACGAGGCATCTTCCAGTTCTCTGAAGAAGGGTTCATCTACCTCCTTTTTTTGCTAAGGTGGTCTGCAGCAGATACCTACTATGTACATCACCTGTCTTGGTCTATCCTCTAATTCATAGCCACCACCAAACTATTGAGGTGAGAAGGAGCCTTCTAAGGTGATAAGGTGATTAGAGTAGTAGGTGTTGGGTTTTTTTATTTGCCTATTGTGAACCGAGCCATCATTCACCCCTAAGAAATACTTAGAAAGGGTTATGAAATGGGAAGGAAGGTATC
>JANIJG010021116.1:26781-91060 GCA_024611175.1 Megaceryle torquata
TACAAAATTAAAACTAATCCATTTCATTAAAAAAATACCCACCAACTTTTAATAAAATTTAAAGTTTTAAAAGAATGTACTTTTTTTTTTGGCTGATATCTTAGATATATTCATTGGATTGTCTTGGTCATGTTCTCTTCTGTGTATTGCAATTCATCATCAGGTACTCTATCCCATGAGAGACTGTACCCCTCCTGGTGAAAAGGGAGCGATATATCTTGGGATACATACACTAATCAAGGAGAAAATAAACATGAGATATCACAACTGATCAAATTACTTTGGTTACTGACAATATTTGCAGTTCCTGCTGACGTTCCTTGAAACTGTAGGTACCTGGCATCTCCAGAGAAAACAGTTCTTCAAGCAATCTTTTCTTGTCTTTGGTGTAATGTGAAGGTTATATGGTGGGCTGAAGGTCATGAGAATGAAGGATGTTTAATCCAAGATCTCTCTGCCTGCAGGGGAAGCAGCAGCTTTACCAACCTGTGCCTCTAAGAACAAGTGTTGCTTCTCATTTTCTCCATTTGAAAATTCGGCTTTTTTATTTGAGCATGACTGACTTTGCCACAAAACCATGATTTACCCAATAATGGGGACTTGCATATTTCTGTCTGTTGTTCCAAAACTTTACTCAGAATGCTTGCAAAATTGAACAGGCTTTACAGTAAACCCTGTTTTACCTATTGTAAACCATAACAACTTTACATTTACTCAGGTAAAAAAGAAAAAGACAGTATTTTGTATTTTTATTTATTTTTAGATATTTATAACTTAAACTGCTTAGTGAAGAACACATAAAGTGTGTCTGATATATTGTGACAGGATCAACATCAGAGTCACGGCTGATGGCTGTTGTAGTCACCAAATGTGCATAAAAGAGGTCCTCTACTTGGCTGGCAAACATGCCACCAGCAGCAGCTTTACTCAGCAAGTAGGAAAACACAAAAACTGCCACAGTGGTTCTTACGTACTCGGGGAGTAGTTCTCTCTTAAGCAAATCACCTTTCGTAAGCAGCAACTACAGTCCTGTAAAACACAACAGTGTTTTAAGCAGTGTGACTGCAGTTTAGTCTTTCTCACGATAAAAAGACCTGAAAATGCACTTACTGTCTTGGACTCATCTTCCTTGTGGATAAATCAGTATGAGACTTACCAAAGCAGTTTGTCCTGTGGTCCAAAATCTTTTCCCGATCAATGTGGATTTTTGTATCTCATTGTATGTACTGACATCTTCCAATTTTGGAAAATGTTCAAGTGGCTAGGACTATGTTACAAGATAGTGAAAAACATTTTTTGATGTGTGGTGGCTTTTTTTTTTTTTTTTTTTTTTGAGTTCTAAAGCAATGTTCCTATTCCATGTCATGAGAAACCCAAGAGCTTTTTAGTGAAGATGTTTTCTCATCATATTATGGGCAACAGTCTGTAATTCCCAACAGGAGTAACACATCATCTGAATTAGGCTTCTCGATCATCTCTGTTTCTCCCTTTCTGGTCCAGTGAATATTTAATTGTTTATACACAATGGAACAGCAAGAGAATTTGGGAGAGATTTTTCTTGCATAACATCTGGAAGAACTGTTGCCTTTTTTCATGTTATTTTTGCTGTTCCTAGTTTGACCAGAGATACTTCATCTTTGTTAAGAGATGAGAATTCCTGTGGAAAATTTCAGTTTCGGCAATGCAGTATTTTCTGGCCCAAATAACTCTTTGGTTGGAAAATTCCAAAGCATAGGCCACATTTCACAATATTGAATATGGTGGATGTTCCCCATGTGTGATAATGTCTGATCAGTTTAGGCTGGCATTATAACGCAGTTAAGACATGTTTAGGATAACAGAACATCTTAAGGGAGAGAGTAAAGAAGTCAGAGCCAGACAATTTCAGTGCTCACTGACAAGCCCAGAGGCAGTGGAAACAAAGTGAAACACAGGACATTCCCTCTGAACATCAGGAAACTTTTTTTTTCTTTTTCCTCCTGTGAGGGTGACTGAACACAAGTTGCCAAGAGAAGACGTGGAGATTTCATTCTTGGAGACAATCAAAAGCTGTTGACATGGTTCTGCTCAACCTGAATTAAATTATCAGCATATAGACTGTCTCTTACTCAGTGTTTGTGCAATATATAACCTAATTGTCCCTGTTCTTCCTTCAGATATAGGGATGCAAAAAAAAAAAAAAAATTAATAAATATCCTGCCTTCTGATTTGCAGACTAGGTCATTAAAGGTGTACTATGGTAGCACAGGACACCAGTAGGATCGTGTTGCTGTACAGTATAGGAGCTCTTTAAAATAATCAGAAACTTTATTCAAAAATAATAAATTTGTTTTTAAAGAATGGTTTATTGTACCATGGTAAAATGTTACTCAGGAAGTTAATATGTATTAGTAAGGGAATTTAAGTCTCTGAATAGGTTATTAGGTAGGCAGAGGCCAAACTCACCTTCCTTTACTGTTATGAATAGTCTCATAAGGGATCTTGAGCTCTGAAACTTGTAGTTTATCAAGACTGAGAGGAAATCTCTGACTGATAAATTTGTTAAATACTTATGTAATTATTTATTCTGTATTTCATTGAATCTCACACCATTTGTGTTTTGTTTATTTTTTGTTGTTTGTTTTCTTTCTGTGAAAGGTCAGTGTGAACCAATTACTCTGGAACTCTGTATGAACTTGCCTTACAACTATACTTATTACCCAAACTACCTGGGCCACAGGACACAGAAGGAAGCCTCTATCAGCTGGGAGTCTTCTCTTTTCCCAGCCTTGGTTCAGACCAACTGCTACAAGTACCTTATGTTTTTTGCCTGTACAATCCTAGTACCAAAATGTGACCCACACACAAATCAGCGGATCCCACCTTGCAGGTATTATTCTGTAATTAATTTAATTCTTGACTGACATTGCCTGTCATATTACTTTTTCCCAATTTTCTGTTTCCATTTAAAATGTCAGAAATTCTGCTTTGAAATTCCATAGCAAAATGTAGAGAACCATATTTTATAAGATCATTTAAATGCAGTTCATTACATGCATATGTTTAGCATCTGAAGTACTCAAAACAAGGAGAGGAATAGCAGTTCAATGATTTGCAAAATTTATATATTGAACAAAATAGACTATTTCAGTTGAAAGGGACCTAAAGTCATCTAGTCCAATGTCCTGACCAATTCAGGGCTGACTAATGCTATTAAGGAAATTGTTCAAATGCCTCTTAAACGATGGCAAGCCTGGGGCATTGCCTGCCTCCCTCAGAAGCATTAAAAAACTCCTTCCTAATGTCCAGTCTAAACCTCCCCTGGTGCAGCTTTCAACCATTCCCATGCATCCCATCCCTGGATACCAGGGAGAAGAGATCAGAGCCTCCTGCTCCACATCCCATCTTCAGGAAGCTGTAGAGAGAATGAGATCTCCTCTCAGCCTCCTTTTCTCCAAACTCCTTAGCCACTCCTCTCAAGACATTCCTTCCAGCCCTTTCACCAGCTTTAATGCCCTCCTCTGGACACATTCAAGGACCTTCACATCCTTCTTGAATTATGAGACCCAGAACTGCATGCAGTATTTGAGGTGAGGCTGCACCAACCCTAAATCCAGTGGAATAACCCATTCTCTTGACTGTCTGTTTGTGATGTTTTGGATGCCCTCCAGGATGTGGTTTGCCCCTTTGACTGCCAGGGCACACTGCTGACACAGAAGGTTTTTTTGAGCCTGCTGGCAACCAGCATGCTCAGATCCTTTTCTGCAGGGTTGCTTTTCAGCCCACCTTCAGCCTTGTGTCACTCTATACCAGGTGCAGGTTCTGGCATTTGGACTTGTTATATTTCATCCCATTGATGATTGCCCAGTGCTCCAACCTATCTAGATCCCTCTGCAAGGCCCTTTGTCCCTCAGAAGAGTCAATAGCACTTTTCATTTTGGAATCATCCGCAAACATGCTAATGGTGCATTCAAATCCTGCAAGCAGAGGGTTGATAAATATATAGAACAGAACTGTCCTAGAACAGAACCCCGAGGAACACCACTGGTGACCGGTTGCCAGCCAGATGTAGCCTCATTCACTATAACCCTTTGAGCTCTGCCCTTCTGCCAGTTCTTCATCCAGCACACCATGCACCTACTCACCCCCAAGCTGGACAATTTGTCCAGAAGGATGCTGTGAGCTTTGTATGAAGCATTTAACATTTCCATGTATTTGATTAGAATTGCCCCACTATAAATGGTATTTAAACATAGAATCAATTACTTTCATTCACAACATTAGCCTATGTAGTAGTTCCTTGCATATCACTTCATCTATGCAAAGCTTTATTCAAATACTTTTAACAAAACCTGAGATTTTAATACCTGCTTACCTTCCTAAATTAGAAGAGTGCCACATTATTCTGAATTACAGGCTAGCAGATTTCCTACTTGTCAGATTAACTTTTCTACCATCTTCATCAATTAACGTTGCTGTACTTTTCAGGGTTATGCCTGTATCTGTTCAAAAGCATCTGTGTTCTGTTAATCTTCGGGCTTTTGTAGCAGCAGTTGTTGCAGGTCAGGAGAGCTAATAAACCTGATTAGCTGGCAGTGCTTTTTGAGCTACTGGCTGCTAGAACCTTCTCAAACTGTATTTCTGGCTCTTTTATTGTGCCTATCCTGACAGTATTGATCAATTAACATCTACTGTATTGAAAGAAAATTGCATTGAAAATTACAACACATGTCCTAAGATTTCCCACAACATGACTTGTTGACAAATATATGACATTTCTTTGTCCAGTGATGTGTTTCTTAGTGCAAGTTAAGAGTGAGTCACAGGGAAATTTCATAAGATATTGGTTAATCCTCACATAAGGACCTAAGAGGAAAGTTAGAATGCTCCATGTGGGATGGCTGTGAAATTAGAATGGTTTGTGCAAGCTGTTTCAGCCTTGCTTGTATGAAAAAATAAATAAACCTTTTTCTTTTTGTCTGTTTGTTTTTGAAGAAAGCAGTATAATAATTTAAAATTGGGCTAATTTATTCTAATGTAGAGGAAAAAAAGTAAATGGTAGGCTCTTTGCTTCAGCTAACAGATCTTAGGCAGTTTCATAATACAGTTGAATAGCCTTCAAATGTAAGGTATTAAACAGATGAAGAGATCTTGTAGAAATCATAAAATAATTTAGTTTGAAGGGGATCTCTGGAAGTCATCTGGTTTGACTTCCTGCTCAAAGCACGGTAACATCACATTTAAATCAGGTTGAATATACAACATTAAATCTTAGGATACAAAGCTCTACTTTTATAATGGTTTTCAGCTTTCCCTTGTATGTTAGATCACAAATAGAGAGTGATTTTATCAGGAAGGGGTAGCTTGGAGGGTCTGCACTGAGGGTCCCACTGAGATCTGTAGTTGCTTTACCTTAATGTTTTAGGAAGAATTTGTGGAGTCTCTGTCTCTGGAGACTTTCAAGACCTGTCTGGATGCTTTTCTGTGTGATCTGCAGTAGTTTTGTCCGGCTCTAGCAAGGGGCTTGGACTCAGTGATCTTCAGAGGTCCCTTCCAACCCCTAACATTCTGTGATATATAAATATAAATCTACGTTAAGTACACTTTGAAGCTCCTAGAAGGCAGAATGTTACATTCTGAGCACAGAAATTATATTCTGAGAATGTGCTTCTGCCTTTGCAAAATAACTGCCCTCTTGTTCAAAGATACTGTAGTTAGCTGAGCTTAACAGGACATATGTACTGCTTTACCTCGCTTTTAACTATGCAATGGTGTCCGGCTAATGCAGTTTCTCAGTGTTAAGCTTTTCAAGTCAAAGTGTAATTTCCAGTCATGAATTGCAAGTTGATGTTGTAATTCTGCATCTGTTATAAAATATACTTAACTGAGACTTAGTTGATTTTTTTTTTAATACTGGCACACTGCTCTGTTCTTTTCATTCTAGGTGGTATTACTAAACAATATTAATTCTATTCCCTCTGTATAAAACATCTGCCCCTGCTTTGCAAGGCTTTTCATTGTCTTTGTGGTAGTAGATTGACTGTCATGCTTTATTTAATGGTCGTCTTGAAGGTTTTTTTTCCAAAGTAAGGAACACAGATGAGGTTTTTTTGAAAGAAATTGACTTGATGTTATTGAGGCCATTCATTCATCTGTCAACTATGTTTTAAAATTCTGGGCAGCATTCTTCATCTCCGATAAGGCATTTGTAATATTAGTCCAGGTCTGGTGAAATAATCTTTGAGCTAAGTGTGTTCTGGGTTCCCCCTGGAGACAAATGGTGTTTCAGAGATGAAGAACATGTGGAATAAGCTCTGAAATTCCTGTTTCCTTATAATTACAAAATATCTTTGTCATGAATTGATTCTGCAAGCTGCCGAACAGCTTCTGGAGATTCTAAGTCTCACAGCATTCCAATAAGACTATCAGTGTCCCTTATTTTGGGACCAGTAAATGCCTTCCTAGTCACGTTAGCCTATAATGACATGGAGATTACACTATCTGTCTATTTAAGCAGTCTCCAGCTGACTTTGGTGTTGCTTCAAATCTGTGACAGAAGTGTATGAAGAGTAATCCTTGTCAAATCTCATCCCTTATGTGTTGGCATCAATTGAGGCACCCCATTATTGTATTTCAGTTGGGAGAGTAAAGAGATATTTTAGTTAACTGCTTAGTTACTTAGTTAACTCCTGATTATTGTTGTTGGCTTTGAGTTTTTGACACTTGTAAATAAAAATTTTGGCCTTCAGAAATTTGTGGTTATAAAGTGTTGTGAGACAGCCTTTTTGATACTGAGGAGGATTTAAAAGGAAAGAGACAATCTGTAACTGTAGCACGGTTAAACGATATCAATCCATTAATCCATTCCTTCCAGCTCCCTAACTCAATGGTGAATTATTTCGTCTGGGAAAAACATTGACTCTTCTTCGTGCTATCTCACAAATCAAAATTAAATTTGAAAAGATGAATAATGTATTGTTTTGTCAAAAGAGCATAAAATAATTGGACCGTTTGCTTGGCTTTTTGGTTAGTGCATTTCATTAAGTTTATTGAAGAAAAAAAAAAATAGTCCATTGGTCAAAAGATCAAAGGAGGATGAGTGGTATAAAATGCCTTCCATGAAAGGAATGTCCATTGCTAGAAGAAAGATCTGGAAAAATTAATCAAATTAAATAAAAGGCAAGCTAAAAGTGACATGACAGAATCTAAAAAAAAAAAAAAAAAAGAGTTGGATCCTACTGTTTAACATTTTTCAACCTATAAGAACAAAGGAGATCTTTCTTTGAAATGGTAGGAGAAAGTCCAATGATTCTAAGTTTAGAAAATAGGACCTGAAAGGTGCAATTAAATGAGTTGCTGAGTCTAGAATCAAGAGAAGACTTGAGGAAACATCATAGCCTTCAAACAGATAAAAGAGCTTCTGTGAGAAAATAAATTGTTCACCATTTTCACTGAGGTTAAACCAGGAAGCAATGGATTTAAAGTACATCAGGAGAGCTATAGGTCAGATATAAGTAAAATAATAGACATCTGTTTATGAGAATGCGTGATAAGGAACTGTATGGAATCTTGCTAACTGAAGAGCTTTTAAGAATGGCTTAGACAAAAACTTGTTAAGCATCATATATGTTTCTGTTTAGAGGAAGAGATGAAAAGGATGTTGACGTTCCTAATCCCATACTATAGTTGTTATTCCACAAAATTAAAAAAAAAAAAAGGGAGACAGCGGAAACAGGGTTTCAAAATACCACAGATACAAGACTATTGTATTGAACAGCAAATCAGCTATGACTCCAGGCAAATGTAGTTGCTAAATGTTTAAAATAATGCTTAAAATAATAGGAGATTTTTCTATTATGCATTTTCTCTTTGTACTTTTGAAGCATTTGACATTGGGTGTTTTGAGAGATGCGATATTAATGTAGATGAACTGAACTAATTTGTGTGCTGAGTTGTGTCTTTCCATGTCAAAAAGAAACAAACAAACAAAAAACCCAAATAACACAGTGCCAGCAGGAAGACTGTATTTATGCTTTTTCCAGGTGTCATACAAGCTTCTGTTACTCTGACGGAAACACCCTCAAGACTAGGTTGATCTGTGCTTTGATTTTCCCCAGCCTATTAATTTTACTGAATTTCCCGGGGAGTTCTTTGCAGGTTTAAATATTTTGTCTTTCTGGAACCACATGGTTTCTGAGGTAGCATCATCAGAAGTGGCAGCATTCCTCTGATAGGAAATGCATTTTGCTTTTTTCCTGAAGGAGGGCAGTTAGTACTTCTTAAAAAAAGTTCTCTGACATCCTCTTAAAGAGGAGAGGATATTTGTAAGTAGTTATATTTGGCTATTACATTATTGTTTGGGTAATACTCTGAATACTTGTGGATCTTATCAATGCTTATAAATATCGAAAGGGCTGGTGTCAAGAGGATTGGGTCAGACTCTTTTCAGCAGTGCCCAGTGGTAGCAGAAGGGGCAATGGGCACAAACTGGAACACAGGAATTTCCACCTAAACATAAGGAAAAACTTCTTTACAGTGAGAGTGACAGAGCACTGCAACAGGCTGCCCAGAGGGGCTGCAGAGTCTCCTTTGGAGACTTTGAAAACCCTCCTGGAGGGTTTCAAACCTGTGTTTGTGTGCAACCTGCTCTAGGTGAACCTGCTTTGGCAGGTGTGTTGGACTAGATGATCTCCAGAGGTCCCTTCCAACCTCTACCATTCTGTGATTTAGTAACTTAAAATAAAGTTTCAACAGTAGCAGCGTTTTTTTTTTTTTTTCTTGTAAAATGTGATTAACTAATTTTTCCCCGATCTTAATCTTTAACTTAGCTATGATTATTAACTTCCAGTAACCGAGAATTTCTAAGACTTTCACTCTGTGACTTTGTGCAATTCCACTGTGTCTCCTCAGGACATTATGTGTACAGTCTAAGGAACGCTGTGAGTCTGTGCTTGGGATTGTAGGTCTGCAGTGGCCAGAAGATACTGACTGCACTCAGTTTCCAGATGAGAACTCGGACAACCAAACTTGTCTAACACCAGATGAAGATGTAGAAGGTAGCTCCTATAAATACATGTAACAGGGAATTAAAGATTTAGTTAAGTTCTCAAAGTCACCGATTATTTTTTTTACAATATTTAAACTGTGGAAATGATTCTAAACTGGGTTTTAAGGAATTTGGATACCTATAGTTTTCAGATAAGAGGAAGTTCTCATACGAAATCTATTTGAAGGAAAGATCAATTACTCTCAATATGTGAAAGTCAGTGTTTGAGATTTGTTGCTAACACCGCACCCACTGCTTGATTGCATTCATACTTCACTTTTTAACCTGTTTAAATAATAAAATAATGTTTTTCTAACCAGGAGGCAGACTCTTGGCAATTTTAAAAAAGCTAAGCCCCATGACAGTTCTGAGAAAAATAGTGTAATGTTGGTGTCTTTGCCAGCTATTGTTTGCTCTTGGTTTTTGTTTGGGGGAAGGTTTTATAGAGAATTGTGCCAAAAAAACAGTTTCAGTAGCAACTGACAAATTTCAATTTTTAAGTTCAGCCATAATACTAATCATTGTGGGTGTGAACATGGAACAAAAGAATGAATTTGCCTTAAATGCTTCTAGAAATTCTTTGGATGTATAAAGAGAGAAGCTGTGCAGCTTTTCCTTCTGCAGCGGTCATCAGATGTGAGATCTGTGAGGATTCTGATGTGCCTTTTCTTTTTCTTACCAAAACATCACAAAAGTAGCTGGAAAATAGTGAGATGGTGTGTGCTAACATGCCTGCAGTATGCTGACTGTGTTTAGTACTCTCTCTTCTGATTGCCTACATGGTGGTGATGGTCTTTGCACAGCCTTGATCTTGCTCAGAGAAAGCAATGGCCAAAAGCTAGTTAGTCTATAGTTCTTTTAGTGAACATGTATCGCTGTGAATGTAATGAGTGAATAATGATAAACCAGTAAAGCATATATATAACAGTACTGCTTGTTCAAGCAGGGTCTATGTGCACGTATATCACTGTGAGGATTTTATAGAGACGTGTAATACCATAGTAATTACATGCTCTGTTGTGGGACTCTGGAGAGACAAGGAGGTAATTTTCCTCCACAGAAGTGGGTTGATGGAAAGGAATTATCCATTATTACACAGCAGTGTGTAGGAAAGGAAAAATAAGATTTTAGCATAACAAGGTGAGTTAAAGAAAAATAACTGGACTTAATTTCCTCACACATTAACTGTCTTTTAACCTTCCTCCCTGTATTATTAAAACATTTGGCTTTGAAATGTAACGTAGAATGGTTATATTTTAAATATACTACTAAATACAGTATAACTAATTAAGGGGTCTTATTGGAATTCTTTTGGATTCTCTTACTGCTAGAATATGATGTTGATTCAATGCCAGTTTTCAACTGATCACCAATGTTGGTTAGAAAGTTTTCCATGGGAAGTTTAAAATCTTATATAAATATTTCTAAAAAAAAAGGATGTATAAAAAAAGAAATTAAGCTTCTGAGAGCATTTAAAATGTTTATGATTACAAGATATAATTAATTTTTGTGATTTAAGCTATAATTGACACAGTTATTATAACATGCTGAATTGCTTAACTTCTCTTCCAGTCAGTGCTGAATCCAAGAATACTTCTGGCAAAGGCAGTACACACTGTAAACTTAGTTATTTTCATAATGAGTTATTCTTAAATGTTGGTGGTATAGTTCACGTAACTTCTGTCATTAGACTCTTATTTTCTAAGGCTCCTGATTTCTTTGAAGATGTTTTTGGTACTGCTGTTTATGGAATCCTAAAGTTTACCCAAGTAACTACATGGTATTAAATATCTGAGAGATTTTGGAAGAAGGTGGGGGAAAAAAAAAAGGCAACATATGATGGAGGTTGTACATCAAAGTCAGTGACATATAGAGTGTGAAAAAATATGAGGTTTTTGTAAAATCATCTGAATAAATCTTTCTCAAAATGGTGCTCTGTAAGATGAGAAAGCTGGGTTAATTAGTGGACATTTATACATGTTTTTATTAATTCAAATAGCCACACAACTGCAAATTTTTTTTTTCCTTGGGGATTTCTTATATTCGTTTCAACACATCAGATGATCTATTTCTGCTTCACACAATGCCACAACTGTGAGAAAAGTAGCTAGAAGATCGATGCCCGCAGTCTGTATATTGTATGCCAGTTACTTGTCAAAGCTTTGAAATTTGACATAGTACCCGAGGGACAGCTCTAGAAAATGCTGCTTTATCCCATTCACAGTGCAATTGTTAAGAGTCTTGCCTGCCACATAGTTCCAGTTCAGTATTGCACAAGGTTTCTATTCCTGTCATTTACCCTTCAGAACAGTCACAGTGATAACTAAAGTACCCATGTGATGATTAAGCTTGCAGTTTATGGAGTCTTGTTTCTCCCTGTTCCTTGTCATTGACAGAATGCTCACCCAGTCACTTCAAGTGCCGTTCTGGGAGATGTGTCCTGGCATCCAGAAGATGTGATGGTCAAGCTGACTGTGAGGATGATAGTGATGAGGACAGCTGTGGTAAAAAAAAATTTATAAGTTGGGTCTTTTGAATGTAGAGTAGTTGAAGCATTAGAAAATGAGTTTTGTTTTTTCTTCAGTTATTTGAACCATAGCATAACAGTTCAGAGGAGAAACCCCTTTTTCTGTAAGAAAAATATGTTTGAAAGTGTTTTTTTATTTTAAGACTAGTGGCAATAAAAATACTTTAGCAAACATTCTTCTTGATTGATATAAATGCAGTTTATGATATTTGATCATTTCAATTCTGTTAACCATGTTCCAGGGTGAGTATTCCTTTAGTAATCAAGATTAAAAAATGCTGCAGATTTAACTCTTTTGATATTGCTGGAGGTTTTACTGAGCTAAAATGTGACTTCCTAGTGTTTTTAAACTTGAATTCATAAATATAGTTTTAAATTTATACCTGGTAATGTTCTCATCATAATGTTTTAACAAAAGATTTGTGTTGCTGAAATGGACTCTGTACTGCAAGGGTCAAAAGTTACATATTTTTTCAAACTGGTTAGTCTCAAGTTGTAGGTACAAGGATAAAGGGATAACCACAAAGTTTATCCTCCAGTCTATTTCTGAATTTACTTATGGTAGAGATGCTCTTGCCTTTTAATTCAGGGGATGCATTGAGCTTGAGAATAATCAACAAATCTCTTGGTCACTGTTTATCACTGTTTGTGCTGTCAGGAGAATTTTGAGGAAAAGGGGTTTATGCTATTTCTTTATGTGACTAAAGTGTAGCCTCGATGGAGTTCTGCATATTGGCCTGGCATCCCTAGGGGGCAAAGAAAATAATTATAAATCATGAAGGATTTAGAGAAGAGGTGTGAATATGAGTAAAGGATTGGAATATATTCCAGCAGAGTAGGGCTACGGTGCACAACCTGTTTGGGGTTTTTTTGATAGAGAGCAGGTTAAGATGAAAGCAGTTTATATGAGCAGCAAAACTGTTGCAATAAATTTTCTATTCAGCTGCACAAAAATAAGATCCAACACCTGAAAGCTGAAGTTTGGCTAAAATGTAAGCTTGAAAGCTATATAAAATGCCACTTTTAAAAAAGTGATTGGGGTAACCAACTAACTTATCACTAAGGCATGATGAATTTTCAGTCTCCGGGAGTTTTCAAATCACATTTGTATTCTGTCTCCACTTTCTGCCCCATTCCCCTACCCCTGAAAAAAGAAAGCAAAAAAAGGTATGCTCACTGAGACAGGATGTAATACCAGGTCATTCTCTTGTTTGGATTGTAAAGGAAAGGAAAAGCTTGTGATCATAGTGACTCTTTCAGAGTTTGTCATCTCTTTATCTTTGACTTGGTTGTCTCAGTTGTCCTCCCTGCCAAATATTCTTTGTTGCCACCCATTCTTAACTCCTTAGAGCACTTTTAGAATAATTTTATTCTCCTACACATTAACATATATATTAGAGCAATATTTCATAACATTAATTTCTTGAGTGGATCGCTTTCTGTCTCTGTAGTCTAGACAGAATGTCACTAGCAATCGGCAGAATTCTTATCAGTTTCTATAAATATAGAAGCCTGTATCTGCTAGGAAATTACCACTGTCAGAGTGACATTACATTGACCAGGGGTAATACTGTTACTGAAGAACAGAAAGTCCTTGTAGTGCTCTGGTAACTCTCTGTGACTCATTCGTATTCCACGTGTGCAGGACAAAATGAAAACTTCATGATCTTTCTGTGTGTAAATGGCTAGCTCACAGTTTATTAGATTTATCCTTTGAAATTATACCAGTAAATAATGTTGGTGTTCAAATTAAAAACCTTGTATTTGAAGTGACAGGCAGGGAACAAATCACAATGCAGGTAGAAGGAGGATGGAAAATGCTAACTACAGCTTTTGGATGCTCAAGCTACTCTGGACAAAAATTTAATGTAGAACAGCCCAAAGTGACCAAGGTATACTTGGCCCATGCAGCATAGAACTGTATTCAGCACCCACTGTCTCCTGCTGTTAGAAATCCCTGTCATATGTTCATGTGATCTTTGTGAGAGGAAATTTCACCCATTCAGCTGCAGCAAAACCCTAAAACTTTAGTGCCATTTAGACTAAGATTTGGGCAGAAAATTTGACACAGATTTCTGACTGTGGGACTTCTGAGTACATTTCAGTAAATTGTGGGAAGGTAATTCCTGAAAATTATTATGCTAGATGTCAAGAGAGGCTTGTGGTAGTGTCATATTAATTTACTGGCTGCTAAACAATGCCTCTTGAAAAGAGCAGAAGATGTTCCTAGAAGAGTACTAAATAAAATGAGGATGTAACATTCAAAACCAGTATTGTCTCTCACTATTTTCTGCAGTCTGTAGTATTTTAGTTGAGAGAAAAATGTGCTGGTCTTAACGTTAATGACTTAGTAATAATTGCATGGGGAATGTATGTCAATAAATGGGTAACTTGCTTCATATTTTGAAGAAGAATGAAGGTAAGATCATATATGAATCCCTGTCTTTTGCTAAAGCACATGTTTGAGATGGGGGTAATGTAAATATGGACAAGTTTTCCTACCTCCATTTTCACTTCCATTTCATTGCAATTCACACAGATATTTAGAGAAGAAATATAAATACACCAAATGGTAGATGGCTTCTGCCAACAAAAGATATTTGCATTTTTTAATATATATTTGAACACTGAATTCACCTTTCCTAGGGAATTTTCCCTGTATTTGTCTATGTTGTACTCAAAGATAAATTTTTAAGAAACATATTACACTACACAGTGTAATATAATGTTTGATAAAGGGGAAAAGCAAACACCTATTTAATTAATTGTAAACACTTTGCTAAAAAACTGCAAGGTTCATAAACTATATTTTTTTAACCTTTTAAAATTTATTTTCATATCAAGTTCCTAACATGACTGACATTCTTTGTTCTTTATTATAGTAAAGGTTTTGTTTGGTTTTCATTAATTTTTCATTAATAGTCATCACAAATCTTGGCAAGAAGGAGACCTGGAAAATGGTGATACCCAAGAAAATCCTTTTGATCATGTTGAATTAGTTTCACAGGTTCAAGGCTATTTATTTCTCTGTGCTGTAACATTTATTTACATGGCTTTTTGAATCCAAACAAAATCAAATACTCCACACATCCAGCTACAGTTAAAACATGAGTAGATTTTTCCAGTAATCATATGAGCTGATAATGATTCTCTGATTCATGTTTGTAAAATATTTCTGAAATAACACTTCTCGGGAACAACTTATCTGCTTAGTAACTCACTGCTAGTACTCTGCTGTAGTTCTAGGTTAGGGCAAACACACTGTTTCAGATCAGTTGGTGAGTTTATACCTCAGCTATTTATGTGTGGGACCATCAAGACTGTCACCTGAATTTTAGCTTGGATTAAAATGAAAACTAGCATTATTGTCTATACAACAGCCAAACAAGGCACTCAAACTATCTGCTTTAGTTAGGGAAACACATAGTTTTTATGGCTTCCTACAAAATCAGAATGTCATATGCAGGTCATTTCTATGTCCAAGTATTTAAACTAGTATCATAGTGAAGTGCTTTATTACTTGATGGAAATAAATAGTGAAATAAAACAAGAAAATACTTCTCAAAAATGTACCTTAGGCCTCTGGCTGACTAACAGGAATTTTACTGTCAAAGCACTTGGACAGTTTTATAAGTAGTTCTCCTGAAATCAGAGAGGCCAAGAACTTGGGTCTTCCTAATCTTTTCAAAGTGTTTTGGTCTCAAATTATGAAGCCAGGAAAATTGTGGTCAATATTTAATAGCAACTCTCTACCTTTCAGTGTGATCTACATTAGATTCTGTATGAGCACTGCTCTAAAAGAATGGTGTATTTCTACACTGTTTCATGGACCTTCTGTGCTGTCAATAGGATTTGCTTTTGAAAGACCAAAGGTCTGTGTAGTGTGCTTTTAAAGGAAGCTCTGCAGAATTCAGGATTAGAAAAGTTTATATATTACTAGTAAGTGTATTTCAAGAGTAGTGGTGTGTGGGTTTTGAGCTAATGCCTAAACCATTACTTTTAAGTATATGTAGCATTATATAGATCATAATTCAGTGCATTTTAAGTAAGTGTTACATATTTTGTACCTATTTATCAAGTGTGCACTGTAACAATCTTATTTCCATTTCTTCATTAGTAACTATTATTGATACCTTTTAAAATTTATATTGCAAATTAAAAGATTTTTGATATTTCAGGATTATTAAGGAAGAAGGAAACATCTGATTTGATATTGCATGCATGTGTTTCAAAACTGTGCTTCTCTGCCTCCAGGCTGTAAAGAAAGGGGTCTTTGGGAGTGTCCTTTGAAGAAGCTGTGTATCAAACACACTATGATCTGTGATGGTTTCCCCGACTGCCCTGACATGATGGATGAAAAGAACTGCTGTAAGGGCTTATGCAGTTTGCTAGACCCATGAAGGGATGATCACAGTTTTGGGATGTTGGGGTACAAGATAAATGCAAGTAAAAACGTCTTTTACAGACAAGACTTAGGCAATCTTCAGTTTCCTTAGATTTCCTATGCTGTCTCCTTGGTCACTCCAGTCCTTTTTTTTTTGGTCTCCCTCCATATCCTTGTGTCTTCATGCCTTTTTTTTTTTTTTTTCTCTACTTCTTGTAGCTTCTTGCCTTCTTTTCCCCATTCCTTTCCCATATAGGTATAGCTACTCACTACTCTTTAAAAAATTTATTTCCACATGACTTTCCTTCTGTTCTGTTCTTCAATAAATTTAATATTTCCATGCTTTATCTGATTTCTCTTCTGCATGACATTTCTTAGATTCTCTCTCCCCACTTGGCTCCACGGGCTTCTTCTACAATCCAAACTGGTTAAGTATTAGAGAAACAAAACTTAGTATGGTACACTGATGGTATGGGCATCCTGTCCGTGCACACACTATAAGTTGGCTCAAAGTGCTAACAGTGTGCACTAAGTCCTCTGTTCCCCTGTGGGAGCTGCCCTGTATTCTGTTTCCACTACACAGTTGATTAGTGGGATGGAAAGAGGTGGAAGACATGTGAACAGCAGCTGCTTTGCAGGCTGCCAAGCTGCATGTGAATCTGGGAGTAGGTGCTGTGACTTTTTAAGACTTTTTTAGCTTCACTTTCATGAATATATTAGTGGTACTCTGAATTCTCTTCTTTTGAGAAAACTTGGTGTATGGGCATATGTCCAAGCAAGAAACTATGAGACATTCTTGGTAACACTCAGCCTACAGAAGAAAGAGGACATGCTTGGTAAACTTGGTTGAAAGCAGAAATTTTAGTTTGCTGGGCAATGCTGGTATTTCAGCATTTTTGCTGGGACTGTAGGATATAATGTTACAATTTAAAAAGAATTGCTTCTGAGTCCCTGGAGTTCTGTTGGTAAAGACAGGATGGTAGCAGACACTTTTTATGTCCTTTGTGGAGCATACGAATATAAATGCCAAAATGATTGGCAGACTGCATATGTCACTAGATCTAACTTTGGTTGCTTTTGGAAAGACATAGGAGCTTTTTTAATCTGCTTCAAATTGTGAAGGTTATACCATTTGACTTCCAAGCAATCTGTATGCTGTAATCGAAGAAAAAAAAAAAAAGCTGGTATTAAAGTGATCACACATTAAAATCATGGTGGAGAAAAGATTCTCTGAGGGCTTAGATTAAGCTAGTCTATAATTATCAGACTCTTGTTTCCTCTCTGCTTTTGTGTCAGGGCTTTACTATCCCAAAATAGAAAAGTTTCCCCAGCTGAGGGCTTCCAGCTTTTGAAGTATGCTCTCTCTGGAAGGCAGAGTTAGAGAGCTTTTCCAGTTTTGCACACTTTATTCCAGAGCCAAAAAGTTCACTTAGATCAGAATAGGCAGTGCTGCTTGCTCTGTCTCTATGGTTTTCAGTGTGGAGTACATTTTTTGCACTAGTGTTGCAAAAAAATGCTTGTGTTTTATGGCAATTACTGTTGTTATAAACCAGCCAGACATAGGCACAACTGAATGCAGCTTCCTTCCATGCATTCTCTCCCTGTCTGCCCTACTCTAGCTTGCAAAATTCCCTAATCATGGGGTTTATAGAAGCTGGAAGAGAAGTGTGTCAGTGAGGAGGGTACTGTAATGCTACACACCTGCCTTCTTTTGGGAGGGGGTTCATTATGGTTGAGGGAAAGCTAAAAATCACTTGCAAATAGAAGCTCCTGTGGTTCCTGCACTGGACAGAGATTCAGGAAATCCCTCTCTAATGCCGCCAGATGGCAACCAACTCTGAACTGGATCATGTCTATCTGTACATCAATTCCCCATCTCTAAAGTGGAAATAAAAATAATTCCATGATTTTAAATAGGAAGGAGGATCCAAAAATGAATATAGATTTGCTGTAGATGAAAGGAAATACATATGAATTACAGTAAAATCTTTTTTTCAAAGAACATGAAGAAATAAACAGGCTTGGAGAAGTCTCCTAAAAAGTATGGAACACAGTATTTTTATTTAAAGCTTGTGAGAAGCTTAGACAGTTTTTGTGTGACAAGACCACAAATGATACTTAGTAATCACAGATCTTGCCATTTCCAGACACCCTTTTTTCTCTTTGAGTTGTGATGCCCTCTGCCTCTGTGTGGCAGGAACCACCTTCTGCCTCAGTGATGTCCATCCTTAATTTTGTTGCAATTCTGTCTTACTTTCTTGCTCCATAAATCTGGTCTGTGCCTACCTTCACCCTCCTTCTTATTTTTTCAGTCTCAATATGAACTTCATTGATTGCTTTCTCAGAATGAAACATGTTTTTGTCCTTGCAGCATTTTGTGGGGAGAGTGAACTTGAATGTGCCAACCACGAATGTGTGCTACGTGAGCTCTGGTGTGATGGGCAAGCAGACTGCAGTGACAGCTCAGATGAATGGGACTGTGGTAAGTTTTCACTGTGGTACACTCTGCCTGGAAGTGGTGTTTGAGTGATGGTAATAATCATTGGTGGTTACTTTATTAGTAAGGGGAGACTAGGTTGAGGTTGGGAGAGCATGCAAGAAAGTGGGCAAAGGAGAAAGGAAAGGCTCAGTGTGATGTGTCACAGTGCAAAAATAAAAGAGACATGTCAGGGAACTTCTAAAAAAATGCACAGATATAGTATAAAGTCTGGAAAGTGGTGTGGATAGAAGAGAGTAGGAAGATGTTCAGATACAGAATTCACTTGGGCAAAACTTCTAAGCCCTGATTGTGTACTTGTGAAAATCACTGTGAAATTCCCACTGACCACAATGGTGCAGGTTCAGAGCTTATGAGAAGAAAATAGTCTTGATCTTTCTCATAAAAAGTAGCTGTTTTCTTTCTCCAATTACACCCACATATTGTTATGATAGGAAGAGTGCATATAACTGTGAGTCAAATGATTGCATCACTCTTACATCAAGCAGCATTTATGCCACAAATTACTTTAATAATTTCAGTTGGACTATTTGTGGGATATAATGCCATTTAGCAAGATTAAGGCTATCAGAAATCCATGTGAACCTGTGCTGGTGAGTCAAGAGTATTCTGGTTTATTCTAATCTTTGAGAAGCCTTTGTGGCTTGGTATCTCATGCTGTTCAATGTTAGCAAGGTTCCGACAGCCATGGTTGCCTTGGCTTTCAGTTAAATAGCTATTAAGAATATAAAATCAGCCAAAGTGCCAGCATCTTGGAAAACTCTTTGGAATGTAGTTTTATGTTTTCAGTATGTGACTTGTAAAACTGTGTGAAATAATAGTTTTTCCTCTTTTTCTTTGCAGTTACCCTGTCTAAAAATGTGAATTCCTTGATGTTCCTGACTGTTCACAGGTCAGCTGCTGATAACCATGTTTGTGCTGATGAGTGGCAAGAAAATTTAAGCCAATTGGCCTGCAATCAGATGGGTTTAGGGTAAGGTCAGTAGTTTGTAGCATTGATGAATTTCTTAGGACAATTGGAGTGCTGGAGTTGTAAATGATTCATTTTTGGTCCCCTCACTACAAGAAGGGCACTGAGACACTAGAGCGTGTCCAAAAAGAGAACAAATCTGGTGAGGGGCCTTGAGCACATGTCTTATGAAGAGCAGCTGAGAGAGTTGGGGTTGTTTAACTTGGAGAAAAGGAGGCTCAGGGGAGACCTTATTGCCCTCTACAGCTTCCTTTCAGGTAGCTGTAGAGAGGTGGGGGTTGGCCTTTTCTCCCAAGTAACAAGTGATAGAACAAGAGGAAATGGCCTTCAGTTGCACCAAGTGAAGTTTAGATCAGATATGAGGAAGAATTTCTTTACCAAGCAGGTTTTCAGGCACTGGAATGGTTTGCCCAGGGAAGTGGTTGAGTCCCCATCCCTGGAGGTTATTTAATAGTCACGTAGACATAGTGCTGAGGGATGTGGTTTAGTCAAGGTCTTCTCAGTGTAAGGTTAATGATTGGACTTAGATGATCTTAAAGGTAATTTCCAATCTAGGAAATTCTGTGATTCAGTTATCATTGACCACTGCAATGTTAGACCTAGTGTGGAAATGGTGCATAGAAAAAGGAGATAATGAAATATTTTGAACTATGGCAGGAACAAAAGCTCACTAAAATCTAGGCACTTTCACCACTTAATAAACATTACATGATTGTTTTTGAAAGAGTGTGTTGAAAAGATGTCTTGTCTTGCCAAGCCTCAATATTTGAACTTGCGGTTGTTGCTGAGACTTAAAATTGTTTGGCAATGTGATACTCTCATGTCTTCCTAAATAATGAAAGCACACATGTCTTTGGGAACAGGGTAAAATTTCTCTTCATGCATTTACGTTCTGCAATGAGTGCTGTAAGGTAGGCAAGCAGATATATTTAACTTGGGTATCTCCGAACAATTAATTGTTCAAGACAAAGCTTTCTGTGTGGAACTCAAAAAAAAAAGAATTAGCCTCTTTGCCCTTTTCTTATTGCACACACACAGACTAAAGTAATAGGTGCTTTAGGGAATATTTTATGAAAGTATAACTGTTGGATGAAAAATTAGTTCTTCTGCTCTGATATCCAAAGCTGTCTTTACCAGGTGGTACAGAAGGATATCTTTTGTCAGTGTCTGATCCCTATGAAACATGATGAAATCTGATCTAAAGCCATAAACTTCATCTGTTGGCAATTACATCCTGCTTACATTATTTATTTGACATATGATAACAAGAAAGTCTGAATGTGATGTTGATAACATTGGTATATTTAATAAGCCATTTCCAGCCACCATTGAGGGGACCGGTAAGTTAGAGTGCATATTACATAGAGCTCTAATAATGATGAAAAATAATCCTTTTTATCCTTTTTTTTTTTTTTTCTTTTTTTCTAAGTAGTGCTTTTCTTCAGATATTCCCAATGGGAGTTACTTCATTTTATTCCTTCAGAAAATTAAATCTGTGAATATAGAAATTCTGTCTATATTATAGCACACCCAAGAAACCCCCGGGTTTGTGGCTATGCAGAGTTCTTTAATAATGACTTATGATGATACTTGATTTTAATTTAATAGTTCTATTGTTTATTCTTAGAGAAAAATAGTGCATGTGAGATATCAAAGTTGAGACTTCTCAATACCTTAGACCAGAAATTACAATGAATGGTATCATGTAGTATTTTTATTTTCTGTAAAGCTCTGAAAACTATTTTTCATAATTGTGTCTAATGCTTTCCCAAATGACAACTCCCAATTGCTATGTAATGTGGTAACAGTTAAAACAGAAAGCCGATGTCTTTCTAACAGCTTGCAGATATTTCTTAATCCTTCAGCCTTATGAAAAAAAATAAGGTAATTAAATGATAGTGGTTAAAGTTAGGTTAATTTAGCTCATTAGTGGTAACACATTTTACAGAAATCACTGTCTGTTCAGGATGTATAAGCATCGTGTCTGAAGCAACATTGAAGGTAATTCTTTTCTGCCTGTTGCACAAAATTTGAGCTATTTTCCTGCCTGTTGGCCAATTCTAATTCCACAGAGGATATGTTTTTCCCATTTTTCACAGCACATCACATGCAGTGTGATGTGTGATGCAACATCACAGAAAACAGTGCAAGTTCCAAGCATTGTCTGAAAGGGCTTAGGCTACTGATGGCTGTTGCTCCAGTTATGCAATGTGTGTTCTTAGCAGTTTTTATGTTTTCCTCTAGTGCAAAAAGAATGTTAGATATGAAGTAAACTTTTATTTATAATTCTGAGAGCCTAATGGGAACTGTTTGACCAAATCTTAGGCTTCATAGTTTAAAGCCAAAGGGGACTATCTGATCACTTGATATGACTGTCTGTTCATCTCAGGACAGATAATTTTGTTCAGAGACCTTTGAGTCCCCAATTTAAATACAGCAAAGCATATTTCTGGCAATTATGTTTCCTGCTAACAGAGGTAGAGAACAGAACAGCAATGACCAGCAGTGTCTCAGATGAAGGATTTAGCTGTATACTGTTGTGAGGCGTAGAGGCTGCACTGCTGAAGATGGGCATACTGTGCAGGTTCAGAACATTATGTTAGAAAACTGAAGATTTGTCTTGATGTTTAGCTGAAGAAAAGTATTTTCATATACTCGGAAGTTTACATTTTTGTTGGTGGAATGGTGATCATAAAACCATGGTTTGCTGAGATCAGAAACTTGACAAAACCAGGAGTTAGTAGACTTGTTCTGTTACTCTCTGGCTATGTAGTGGAATAGTGTATTTTGCTTTCCTGCCCTACGATGAGACAACAAATGTAATAATGATAAACTTCTGTAGCTTGTACCTAGTAGAGTACAGGGGAATTTCACCTGATATGCTTCTTCTGGTCTATCAGTCTCAGCATAAAAACCACAGCTGTTTACCAGTTGCTTGTTTATAAAAATCTACAGTGAGCTCTGCTACCTCCTGCTGCTGCTCCCTTTCTTGGAGGCTGTGCCGCTGGTTTTCCACCAAAGCAGGTAGCTCCTTTTCCTTCTTTCCTCTGCCATAACATTTACTGTCTGTGTATTTGTGGAAAGGAAAGGCCAATCTCTTGTTACTGCCTGGCCTTTTGTCTTTACTAATACCTTCTCACTCTGGTACAAATTTTTAAAATAATATTTGCCAACTGAGCAGTCAAGCTGCTGGACCAGTAATCTGTTGTTCTCATGTGAACTATTGTGCTTTCTAATTACTTTCTAACTATTTCTGCAACAGCAGTAATGGAAGGTTAGTTTAATGTCTTATGTGCTTAAAAACATTAGAGGAACAAAAAACGGAATACTTCTGTCCTCCCCACATTATAAATTTGAACTTCTGAATTTAACATACTTTTTCTCCAAGAATAAAGATGATGTTTAGTAAATCAAATTCCATGCTGAAGATGAAGTATTTGAAGTTGTTAATTCAATTGGGATTTCTAGACCCACTGAACAGAATGTCAGATATGCTTGAGCTACCTTGAATATATTGACATTGTCCATGGCTGTCCATGGTATTCTATTAAATCTTTACAGGATTTTTCAAAATAGTGAATTCTTCAGGTTTGGTTTGGTTTGGGGTTTTTTTAGAATGGCAGCAAATAACTATCTAATAAAATTTACTGAAAATAACATTAAAAGCTGTGTAGATGTGGAAGATTGTTTTAGTAATTTTGAGCAGCCATAAAACAATGGTAAATATGGAGACTTTAATCAGTGTATTAGAGTTCTGTTAGATTAAATCTGATAGATTATGTCTCATCTCTCATGTACATATGCAGTTTAAAGTAGAATTATTTGGATAAGGGTTTTTTTGAGAAGTTTCATCTTATTAATTCCTTGCAAATTGTGGCAATTGTTTCAAACAGTTATTAAGCATATGGCCACTTACCTCACATAACACTTTCTAGATATGTGATTGGATAGTTTTCTTTCTTTAAGTAAAAAGATAGTTGTTACTAGTGAATCAGTATTTCCAACAACCTTAGAACAGTCTGAATATGCTCCTGGCTGTAGGTGTCCCTGCTTCACCAAGAGAGGCTGGAACAGATGACCTCCAGAGGTCCTTTCCAACTGTGATTGACCAAAAGAAATAGAAAGATACCTGAATACTGCCGACTAAAGAAACATTCTCACAATTGATTACAAATCTTTTTCAATATGGCACAGCTTTTGCAAATCATTATAGAATCATAGAATGGTTTGGGTTGGAAGACACCTTAAAGATCATCTAGTTCCAACCCCCCTGCCATGGGTATGGATACCTTCCACTAGATCAGGTTGCTTAAAGCCTCATCCCACCTGGCCTTGAACACTTCCAGAGAGGGGGCATTCACAACTTCTCTGGGCAGCCTGCCCAATGTCTCACTACCCTCACAGTGAAGAATTTCTTCCTAATATTTAGTCTAAATCTACCCTCTTCCACTTTTAAACCGTTACCCTTTGTCCTCTCATGACACTGCCTGACAAAGAGTCTCTCCCCATCTTTCCTGTAGGGCCCCTTTAAGCACTGGAAGGCTGAAATACCTGGAGCCTTCTCTTCTCCCATCTGAACAGCCCAAACTCTTTCAGTCTGCCCTCACAGGGAGGGTGGTCCAGCTCTCAGACCGTCTTCATGGCCCTCCTCTGGACCTGCTTGAGCAGGTAAATATCTTTCTTATGCTGGGGTCCCCAGAGCTGGAACATCACTCTAGATGGTGTCTCTCCAGAATGGAGTACAGTGGGAGAATCACCACTCTTAACTTGCTGGCCACACTTCTTTTGTTGCAGCCCAGGATGTGATTTGCTTTCTGGGCTGCAAGTGCACATTGCTGTGTCATTCAGATTTTCATCTACCTAACTCCTCTAAATCCTTTTCCTCAAGGCTGCTCTCAATCCATTCATCGCCCATCCTGTATTTGTGCTTGGGATTGCCCCAGCCCAGGTGTAGGACCTTGCACTTGGCCTTCTTGAACTTTATGAGGTTGGCATGGGCTCACCTCTCAAGCATGTCAAGGTCCCCCTGGATGGCATCCCTTCCCTCCAGCGTGTCAATGGCACCATGCAGCTCGGTGTCATTGGCAAACTTGCTGAGGGTGCACACAGTCCCACTGTCCACGTCACCAACAAAGGTGTTGAACAGTGCCAGTCCCTGAGGAACGCCACTCATCACTTGTCTCCACTTGGGCATCAAACAAATGGCATTTGAAACCCCCTTGTTTTTCCCTAGCGGCTTCCAAATCAAATGTACTCAGTTGAACGCTAAACAGATATTAAATCTGTCAATCCTGAAAATTCATTCTGGAATCTGCAAGTTGAATTATTTATTCAGGCTAATGTGTTATTACCAGCAGAATTATGGGAACATTTCTTAGTGAATAATTCTATAATGGACAATGTTGAACAAAAATAACAACAAATTTTGTTCAAATCCAGTGAATAGTTTCAGTAAGCAAAAAGTCTAGTTAGTTTCAACTTTCTAAAATGAAACATTTCCAAATTTTATTTCAAACCAATATTTTTCTCTGGAATGTGTCTTTCCTCTTTTTAAAATTAAAAGCTAATTAACCTTAAGGACTTTTAATTTGAAGTTGAGAAAATATTTTATTTGAAATTTTAAGTTTAGATGGCTTCAGATGTTCTTTTTTAAGTTTAGCTACAAGATGATGCTTTATGAATCCTATAACTTACCAAGACTCAAATGACAAAGAAAAAGCAAGCATATACTTTTTTTTTTTTTTTCAGCAGAATTAAAAGTTAATTCATTTTTGATAGGGTTGAGTAGTCTATCTATTCAGACATGAGACTGTAGGCATTTTGAAATCTGGAAATACCACAGTGATTACCTAATTTCCACCAAAACTTTTAGGAACCTTTTACTCATACATGTTCTGCTTTTCTGTCAATGCCGTGAATCTTTTTAATTTCTATTTTCTGTGCCCCCATATGATTTAACATGGAAATTTTTTAATTTATCTGGTTTCAGTACTGTTAAAATCAAGGTTTTGATCTTTTACTCTGTATTCCATGGCACAGCCATGCTCAAGACCAAGAAACATCTTAACCAGTAAGTTCAGACAGTAAATAGATGCTGTTCCAGCTCTGAAATAGGCCTAATTTGTTTTATATTAGTGCCTGTACACACATTATTCATTACCTTCTGGCATAATGCAGGCTTCCTTTTTCAAGCCTTCTGTCACATGAGGCTTAAAACAATGGAATTAGAAAGATGCTGAACAGAGGAATGTTACTGTTACTTTGGAGGGAGAAGGAATCCAGTTTATGGATTATACTTTATTCTAAACTTGCAGCTTAATAAATTTGAGAGATTTTTCCACAATGGAATAGGGAGAATGAGGTAATAGAACCATTGCTGTATAGAAGTATCCCAAATTATGTCACTTTTAATGATAAAATATTAACTTTACAACCTAAAATTAATTCCTGCTTTCTGTTTTGTTCTGGTTGGGTTTTTTGTTTGGTGGGTGTGTTGGGTTTGTGTGTGTGTGTGTTTTGTGGGGTTTTTTTTTGTGTGTGTTTGGTTTTGTTTTGTTTTAAATTGCGATTTAATGTGCAAGTCATAATGTTCCTAGTGTTTCACTATAAACTTTGACTGTTGAGCACAGTGATCAGCAGGTAGTGGGCTAGAATGCTTTGAAAACTATTTCATTAATATATCCATTGTACAACATAAGTAATGAAATTAACCTAAATGTTACTTTTCCCCATTGTGAGCACATTTATAATGTAGAAGACAGATTGGATTTTCTTTTTCTCTTTTTAATTCTAAAAATCCCTCTCTTAAACATAAGGAGCATAAGGAATACATAAAGGAATAAATGTAATGGAATCCATAGCTTGAAATCAAATACATTAGAGGAATATTCTAATTTCTAAATTGAAAATTGAAAAAGTAGTAAAATCTAAGAATTTCCCACTGAGGTAGACATAACTGCTACTGCAAACTAAAACATCTTGTCTTTCTGATTTTGAGTAACTGATTTTGTGGAATCATTGAATAACTGGTTTTGGAATTGCCATAGATTAAAGGAAACTTCTTAGATTAAAGGAAACTTCTTAAAGAAATTACATATGTTAGAAATATATGTGCCCTTTGACATTCATCAGATCTAGAAGACATCTTTCAGTGAAGCAGTAAGACTAACTTGGCTGTGGCACAAGCTGTACAGTGATGTGAAGCTGGAAGTGGAATTCTAGAGACAGTAGAGGTGTAGTTCAAATTTACAAGGACTGGTATAGAACAACAGCATAAGTATCTGGAGAAAGAATCAGAAAAGCCAGTGTTACTAATCAAAAATGGGGAAGCAAACAAATAAAAACCCCAAAACAAAACTGCAAAGAAACTTCAGCAAAACATATGTTTCTAAGCTGGAAAAGAATTAATAATTAGGGCTAGAGTAAGAAACTAATAGGTTAATACTGATCTTCAAAGTAGCTAGTTTTGCTGAAATTCATCCAAGCGCATTTAAGATTGATGGCTATGGCAAATCTCCACTATGGTTGACAATAATGGTAGCCAGTAATTTTGAAAAGTTATGGAGAATGGCTACACAAGGCTGAAAGCTGTTAGGTATGTCATCTTTCATTAGAAAGGGAAAAAGAGGAAGATGCAGAGACTTCTATACTAGCTGCCTAGCTTCAATTACCAGTAAATAATTAAAAAAGTATGATGTCTTAATGACAGACAGAATATATTAATAACAAATAATGTCAATTTCCCTTCGTTTATTCCTTGAAAATGCAGAGACACTGTGGATAGGGAAGAAACAGTAGATGTGATACATTTTTAACATTGTGTGAAATTACTTCTGAAGGAGATATGGACAAAGATTAAATGATGTGACACTTGATGATTCATTATCAAACCATAAAAATGTGTCAGTGGGGTGCTAGACACATCCAAGTGTGTCTGGGATGATATTTGGTGTTGTCATGAGTTGTTCAGATGATGGAGAGCACTCTCAATAATTTCTCATTCAGCGTCAAGCTGGGGGGATCTGTAAGCATTTTGGAGGACAGGATTATAATTAAATTTTTTTTTCAGAGACTGGAGAAATGGCCTGAATTAACCAGGAGTGTTTATGTGTAATCCCTCCGGTGTATTCAGCTTATGTTAGATTTTGACTGGATGGGGAGAGTTCAGGATAAGTCTTCAGGAGTGACAGACCTAGAAAGCATGGTCTATGAAGAAGGATTGAAAGGTGGTCAGTTAGGGGGAGGGAGGTATAGGAGCCTTCAAATATAGAAAAGGCTGCTGTGAAGAGGCAAAGAATAAACTGTTCTACATTTCCAGAGGAAATAACACAGAAGTAATGAGTGTAAATGGCAGGTAGGAGGATTTAGAACAAATGTTAGACAAATGCTGCTAACTGCAAGTCCTGGAATACATTGGCTGGAAATGCTAAGAGAATTTAGGTATAGTTGACCTTGGTTTGCATTAGGGGAATGGATCAGATGGCCTGCTAATATTCCTTTTGGCTGAATTTTTTGATAGTTAACTGTTATGGTTAACTGTTTAGTGAAAGAAAGCCTCTTGGAAGGATTTGCTTTTCATAGTTTCTAATCCCATTTCATTTTTGAAAACAGCACAGAGGACCTAATGAAAATCTAGGTGAAAGACACACTTGTCTCTTACTGATAAGCTTGGTATTTCTATCACTTCAAATGGAGAGGGAAAAAAAATTTGTAAAACATTGCTGTTTGCTGTGCATCTATTGTAAATTTACTTAACTATGTATGGCACATTTGATACGATTTTGGAGAAGTTGATAGACTGAGACTACAGGCACTCTAAAGTGTATTCATTGAATGTTACATTTGAGTGGTTTGAGCTCAGAAGTGCTAGCATAGTTCTTTTGGATATAAAGATTTACTGCAGATATTTAATATAAGACACATGAAACAGTGAGTTACATTTTTGTGGTTTATTCAGGAATAGATTCTTTGAATCCCGTGGGTTTTAAAAGAATATTTCAGTACTCAAATGGTTCCATCCAAATAGCACCATGAGATCTTATAAAGTTGTGTGAATTCAGATAGGATTTGTAAGTTATCTGGAAAGCCTGGTGGAGGATCTGGTCCAAAGATAACTACACAGAAGGCGTGCATTATTGTTTCCATGGTATGAATGTCTTATGCTTGCAGATACCACTAACAAACTTACATGAGTAATGTAGATATTTCAGTGACTGTACTGTAATGTTAAAAGATGCTTTTATGTGTGAAAAATCTGTTCCAGTAACTGTTAGGCTTTTTTAAGATTAAGCTCTTCAGCATAGGTACTGGTTGCTACAGTGTACTTGTACTGTGTAACAGAATCATAAGAATTCCCATTGTAACAGACATCTGGAGAACATCTAATCCATCTCCCACTTCAAGCAGGACTGTTGCCAAAGTATCAGCTAAACCACTGCTCTGTTTCTTCAGGTCTTGAAAACCTTGAATTCAGATTCTACAGGCTCTCTGTTTCAGGGCTGCTCCATCTTCCTAGTGGAAAAGTATTTCCTTTTCATCCGCTATGAATCTCCAAAGCTGCAACTCTGGGACATTTCCTTTTGCTTTACCATGCAGCACTACTGAGAAATGCTTGATTCCATCACCTTTTAACTTCTCTTAAAGTAGCTGCAGGTTGCTATTGAATTGTCCCTTAGCTCCCTCTCCACAAGAGTAAACAAGTCCAATTCCTTCAGCCTCTCCTCATGTGTCAGTACCATCGGCCCCTCGAAAATTTGAAAGCCATCTGCATGATCCTCTCCAGTTTCTGAATATTCTCTTAAACTTAGGCACCTCAAAACTGCACATTATGTTCCAGGTGTATATGGTTTCAGTCAACAAATACAGCTTCAATTTTGTTTATTGTTGCAATACTGGTAATAATTAAAAGCATTAGTCTAAAGTCAACACCAAGGTTCTGAACAAAGCTATTCTGTTATATGCAAACCTTGGGAGGAGAGCTGGGGGGGTCGGAAATCAAACCAAAAAACTGCAAAGTAGTTAAAGAACCTTCTGAAAGTGTTTCATAATAAAGCTTATATTTGGCTTGCATGAAATCTTGAAGGATTACATATGGCCACACACATGACTTTTGTGCAGATTGACTTAATTAAGGTCAGCTTTGACAGGCCATTAAAATAAAAAATTGTTAAGAGTGGAAACTTTAAACTTGAAGATGAAGCTAGATCTCTTAAAGTAATTAGCAGCTATCCTTGTTGTTGGAGTCTAAGAAACTCAGTAAACTAAAACATTTTTATGGTGAAATTATACACCATGTGTTGATGTGGCTCTGTCCATTAAAGATCCTTCTTCCCTTTTCTTTAGAATGTCCACAGAAGAGTGTGCTACAGCTCCAAGAGGGGCTGAGCAGAACCTGCTGCCTTTTGTGTTTCTGGAGCACAGGATGTGTCTGGCTAAAATGAGTCCAAATTGCTCTACTTCCCTCCTTCTCTCCGAGTGCTTTACAGTCCCTGGTATAATGTATACTCCTGGCATAGCAACCCCTTCCTGGATGGAAGTCTCAGACCCAGAAGCTGACACCAGCCTGAGCCCTTATTCCCTCCTCTAACATTTTTAGTTAGTGTTCTTTCATTCTCTGCTGGTTTACAGTATACTCTGGTCTCTATACAAATGCTAACAATTGTCTCCAGCTTTCTTCATCTAGAAATAAGGCTCTTACATCTACTTTCTTCTGGTTATTTCTAATTGAGACAAGTGGAGACAAGTGGCGGCCTTTGTCTATCTGAAAGGAAACCTTGTATAAACATAATCAAGGGGGGAATGCTCTAAAAATGTTTGTAGAAGGAATTCTGAAGGAAAAATTAGAGCATACTGGTTTTTGAGTGTATTACATCAAGCTGTGACCACCAAGGAAAAAAGCTGTAGCTGTCATTTACTTTTACTAGGTATAATACCAAGTATTAATAATTATGAAACCTCATACAGGATTAAATGTTTTAGGTCTTGTAGGTTGTTGCCCTGGTTTAGAAGGATGTATCTGCTTAATGATAATTAATGCTTCACAAGCTGTAATTCAGAACTGCAGGTTTCAGGAAAATAATCTAGTATATGGGATAATATAGATATAGATACACCAGATGGCATGATATATGCACCTTTTTGCACCTTTTTTGAGTTACCTATTTTATAGATCAGACTACATAAAATGTCACTGTACAGAGTTATGAAATGGTGAATGTAATTGTTCACAGAAGACCATAAGGCAGACCCATCTTAAGGAGAAAAAGATTGTACATGTTTGGTGGGAAAAAGTGGAAAATAAAGCAAATAATGGAAACAAGAGGAGAGTTTTAGGAGTTTGCTATAAGCAGGCACTGAGAAGAAAACTGGTTTTGCAGCACACAGCTTTCTCTAAGTGAGGAAAAACCTCAGTCTTTTTAAATAAAATATATTTTTAAATACTTATTACCTGCCTGAACATTCTGGGTAGTAGATCATGGAATGGTATTTGCTTAATATGCCCAAAGAATGTTCTGAAAAATAAGTCATGTAACAGGCAGGATCCAGGGCCATGACCTCAGAGCTTGGTTAGTTCTGCCAGCCCCATTGACAATTTTACCATATGGCAGCACTGATAACTTTACCATAAAAGAGAATTCTTTGATAACTTATGCAGTTGAATGGGTAAAGGGTGCTGCACTTCTGTAAATATTTGAAAAGAAATAGAGTTAATACTGAAAGCTGACTTAAGACAGAC
This sequence comes from Megaceryle torquata, assembly GCA_024611175.1. Taxonomy (NCBI): domain Eukaryota; kingdom Metazoa; phylum Chordata; class Aves; order Coraciiformes; family Cerylidae; genus Megaceryle; species Megaceryle torquata. Next base: position 57,919 of record JANIJG010021116.1, read on the forward strand.
TAGTAACCTGACAGGCATTCACAGAATCATAGAATGGCTTGAGTTGGAAGGGACCTTAAAGATCTAGTTCCAACCCCCTGTCATGGGCAGGGATACCTCTCACTAGACCAGTTTGCTCAGAGCCTCATCTATTCCTAGGTACTGCCATGAGAGACTGGGTTCAGAGGTAAATTTTAGGATGTATCATAGTTTTTCTGAACTTCTCTCATTCTCTTTTCAATGAGCTAGGATTTAGAATTTGGCTTTTGGCCAGTGCTTAGGAGAGTAGTCCTGGAAAGTCCTTGTCATTGTCATGGATTGATGGCTAACCGTGGATGGTTGTGCTGGAAGGTTGCATGACTTGTAAAGCTGTTTAACAAATACTCTCTTTTTTTTCTATTTAGCACTTGAGCTATACTAAACCAGCAAAGGCTCCTTCTCTGGAGATTTTCAAAACCTGCCTGGATGCGTTCCTTTGTGACCTGTGCTGGATTGTATGATCCTGCTCTGGCAGGGGGGTTGGACTTGAAGATCTCCAAGGTCCCTTCCAACTCCTGACACCCTGTGATACCTGTGAATTTCTTCAGTGCCTTGAGTTTATCAGGCAATAACTAAACTGAAAATATTTTCTGGTGAATCATTCTAACTTACTTTTAGATTCCTGCTAATTTGCTGCAGAATGACAGGTTTGGTAGGTTTGATTTGTTTGGTTTTGCAAATTAGACCATTTGGACTTGGAGATACCATTAAGTATTAGTAACAAGACCCAGACTGCGCTTTACTGTTAAATTTTAATGGATTTCCAAAGATAGGAATGTAAGAAAATATTTTTTCTTTTGCCTCTTCTACATATGAAGATCTATTTTTTTCTATTTTTGGAGGCAAGAAACTGTAGGAACAGTATAGCAATGTATGCACTACAGTAAATGTCACCAGAAGACTATTGGTGTTCCCAATTCCAACTCTGATCCTTGTCAGAAAATACAAAATACGTGACAATAATGTGTTGGCTGGCCTGGCTTCTTGGGGTGATTTCATTCCCCTAACTATGATTCTGCCACACATGGATTTGACATAACATTCAGATGTGTATCTTTGGAGTAAACAGGAGGCTTCAGGGCCTCTTCACCTTCATAACTGTAACAGAGATGTATTGAAAGCTCTGTGAATGTCTTTCATTTCTTTCAGAGGACCGTCCAAAACAGAAATTGTAATAGAGAATGATGAAATGCAGCATCAAAAATGGCTGAATCTACAACCAGACTGGAAGACTAAAAATGCATCTACTTTACATGCACTTTTAGTGAATGGGTAAGTAACAGGTAAATGAGATTCGTTTCACTGCTATGGGTATTTGCTTATCAATGGGGGATGACAAGCTCCTTTTGGTAAGCTCTTTTTTTCCTAAGGCATCCATGTATAAACCCCAGCACACACACTTGTGAGTTGTTAAGATTACCATCTGTAATGATTTTAGTGCCTACTGCAATTGTAGTCTCTTTTGAGTCCACCTTGTGAATCCTCAGGGGCCCATTCTGCTATACTAAGAGCATTTGAGTGACATAGAGGTGATGTCCCTTAAGCACGTGGACCAGGCAGCTTCATTAAACCCCTGCTGACCAAGAAAGTCCAGTAAGTACTATACATCAAAACCTTCAGCAGCATCTTACTGTCCTCTGCAGACCATGTAGTTTGGATTCAAGTATCTGGAGCAACCACAGCTTCTTCAGCAGGATCAAAATCCACTTAGAGTAAGTTTCCTTAGCAGCTCCTCTAGCTTCAGATGGTGGTAGATTCCTTTTAATTAGTTTGTTTAAACAGGTTGTTGATAATGAGAAGACAGGATCCCATGGTCGAGCCGTGGAAAGTGTGACTTTGAGACTGAAGATCTAATGAATTTAAACATCCAGGACAAAACAGGGACTACCAACTAATCCTCATCTGCAGCTTCAAAATGCAGATTAATTTTTTCCCTGCTCTCTTTCAAATGCCTGGGAGATTTCAGAACATCCTCCCTCCACAGAAAATTTTTGTATTTCACAGGGAAAGACTGTCTTGGCTAAATGCAGAGGTACAGCATGTGTGAAGACACAACTCTGAGGAATACATCTACTATTCTTCTGCTTGACTCCATTATTTTCTGCAGTGAAACTTTTTTATAATGGCAGAATACTGAAAATATTGTGTCTGCAAGTGCCTACTTCTGCTTGCAAAGTTGCCATCTCAGCTTTGTACTAGTTCTGGTTTACATTAGTATTTTCCCCATTCATTTAAGTTCATTTTTATTTCTTTATCTAGAGGAAGAACCAGTACAGGATGGTGCCTGATCCTTGAAAATTTTCTTTTTTCTCTTCTTCTCACTGTCTCTTTCCACTAGCCTAATGGTATCTAAATGCTTTTTTCCAGAGTAATACAAGAATAAACACATTGGGTTGCTACCAGATGTAAAGGCAGGTCCACAATCATATCCTGTTCAGTCACTGAAGTGCAAAGCACAGCTTTCAATGTACTTTGCCATGTTTGAAAGTGGTCTGCTAAAGTACATGTGCAGGGCTGGATTTGGAGCTTCTGAGTTACAAATTCTATTAGCAATAGATCTCGTTTCTCCCAAAGTACATGTTAAAGCAGAGAAAACATCAGTAATGAGGATTATTGACAAAGCTATTACAGAGATCAAAGTAATAGGTAGGAACAGATCTTCCAGTCCCTCCCAAATCCAGAAAATGGGTAACACGAAGTGAGAGGCTAAGGCCTTGCATGAAAAGTGAGGCTAGTTTTGTTTTGGCCGGGTCAGGCATCCTGTCTAGATGGCTCTCATTGGCTGTGCATGTGCTGCAGATCAGATGCACCCCATACTGATCTGCCAGTGATCTCACTGGAAGACCTGCAGGCCTGCCTCTCTTCTTATGTGCCTGGCTTGCTTTCAAGTATAAAGCAAATTGCACCAGGGGGATGACATGTGTTTAGTCTCATTCCAACATGAAGCCAAGACAAGCCCAGGAGCTTGGAAGTGCTCCTGAGCCCTGCAGTATTCATCCTGATGAACTTCATCATGTTGTATGTTCAGAGGAGCTGTCAGGATCCTGGACTACTAGGAATTAGGACAAGAAATAATAAACGTGGGGAAGAGGGAATGGCACAGTGCTGGCTATGTACATATAAAAGCTTAAAGTTACCTTTTTCAGAGCTGTCTATTTGGTAAGTCAAAGAAATGTGTGAAAAATGAGTGGGGCTGGTCTCATTTATATTCTTTATATTTTACTTACAGACAGCAAGTGCCCCTCAAAATTGTGCACAGTTTTCTTTCCTGAAATTGGTCATCTATTTTTAGAAACAGAATTTGATGATCTGTTACTTTCAGGAACAGAAAGTAGACTAATTTGCATCTGCCTCAGAAAAGCACATATACAGTAGGAATGAAAAAGGGGTGGAAATAAAAAGGCAGTCAGATAGTTGAGTGACAATGCTTGGATTTTTTTAACAAGGATCTCCCTTCCTTTGACACGGTCACTTCTTTCCTCTCTCATCTGAAAATTTTCAGCAGAAGTATTTTTTGTTGTTTTAACAATTACTTTTGCAAACTTCCTGGATTTTTTCAAAACACCCAGTCTTTTATGGCATAGCAGATCATCTGTTATCAAAGGTATTTCAAAGAAAATTATGACCTTCAGCTGTAAGGAAGAGGAGAATGGCAGTTTCTGTGCTTTCAGGTGCCATAAAGGAAGACTTGGCAGACTGTCCATCCCAGCTGACCTCAGAGCTGGATCAGTGCCCAGAGACCGAGGTAGTCTGCAAAACATGTAGCACCCACTCTCGAAGTGCATTGTAAAGCTGAACTAATATTTTGAATTACCTCCAGGCAGACCCTGGAAACCGTGGCTGATCTGGCTTAAGAAGCAACTTGTGTTTCTTTTTACAGTTTTGGGGAGTTTTTGACAGCTGGTTCACAATGAGTACAATATCTGTGCTGATTTGCAAATTACAAAAAATTACATCAATTAATTGAGATTTCCACCATGTTCTTGTTTCAATATTTAGACAGAGCTGTCAAAGCAGAAGCAAAGTGGCGCTCTTTTGCACTAGAGAAGGTAAGAGAGAAGTGCATATAAAACACAGATGTTTTTCAAGATGTGTTGAATTACTTTAAGAAATGCAGATGTTTAGTGTGGATTCACTCTGAAATTTGATTAGACTTCTGCAATATGCTGTTCTGCGTTGTTGTTTCTTTTTCCCTTACTCTATTCAGTTTCATGAGCTTTTCTTACTTTTTGACTAAGAGGCTGTGTATTGTAGTAGCCCAGTCCTGCTCCCACAAAATGAGTTTTGTCAGCAGTCAAGTTCCAACAATTAATTTGATAAAACTTCCCACTGAAAACATCCATTACCACCAGCAAGGTTAGCAGGCTGTCTGCCTGGGAGTTGAAGCTGTAGTCTGTTCACTTGTGAAGCTCAAGGGGACAGAAGAACCCGAAGTAGAAAGCTACAGACCAAATCTATAGATATAGCAGATTGTGCAAGTTTAAGTAGTTTGAAAATGCAGAAATTCTTAATCATCAATGAAATCACGTTCTACAGACAAGCAGAGCTTTTCTGAAGAACATTTAAATTACAAATTAGCTTGAGACAGTGAAAATTAATCACAAGCCTACATTTGGGAAACTAATCCAAACATTTGCTATCCTTATCAGAAAAAGACCAAATCAGCTCACAGAATCCTGTCAAAGGTGTTTGCTTCTGACGAACATTGCTTTTAAGTACACTTAAACCCCCCTTGCCCTCTGAAGTTAAGTGAACGTAGTACGAGTTGCAAGTTACAAATAACCATTGCCCCAGTTTATTTCTTCACCACTAAATTCTCATGGATATATGCAATGGCAGAGTATCCTTAGGAGGCTGATTGCAGAAACTGGTGGTGTTCTTTTGTTCTCTGAGTATAAACAGGATAAATACTAAGTCTGCTATTTTACAAATCCAGAATATAAAGTGAAACAAAAGTGAAGGGTTAACTATTTCAGAAAAGTAACTGTCCAGCAAATGGGAATCTGGTATAATTTCAAATGGAAGTGGCTTATAAAGTAGAATGAATAGAGTGCTGGAGTGTCTGCAAATCTTCAAAAATTCTTCCTTGGTAATTTCCACAGGCAAAGAAAGCTTGCGTGCCATGTAGCTCAGTAGACACTGACATTCACCTCACACCTGGCTTAAGAAAAGCCTTATTATTGCTGAGCACATTTTCCAGAAGCAGTTCTTAGGGATAGAACAAAGTAGCCCAAATGCATTGCTAGCTGACGGAAAGATGAGGACATAAACCCAGGAAACCTTGCCTAGGGCAGCCTGGTAACTCCTAAGAAGTCAGGATCCCAAACTTAGCTAGTTAATATTTCAAGCTGAGCTGGTCAGAATTGCTATCGGGAAAGCAGATGCTTCGATATAAAGGAAGAATGAAAATGGCTCAATGTGTTTGATATTATTGTGTGGTTGTTGATTTTTACTGTATTGTTCAGTGTAATGTCATGACTGTGATAGTATCGTTCTGTGCCCAGTTTTCTTGCAGAAGGCCTCGTATGCCTTTGTGGTAATGATTAACTCCCTTCTGCATCTGTTCCTCACTAGACTGTGGCCGTCGCCCAGCTGCTCGCATGAACAAGAGGATCCTTGGTGGTAGGACCAGCCGCCCAGGCCGATGGCCATGGCAATGCTCCCTGCAAAGTGAGCCAAGTGGACACATATGTGGCTGTGTTTTGATTGCAAAGAGATGGGTCTTGACAGTAGCACACTGCTTTGAAGGGTGAGAGGGCTCAAACAGTTTTCCTGTTCATATAAACTTGCACATATGAATTACAAAGTTCTCCCTCCACTACTGAACACTCTGGGGGTAGGTGATGACCTTTGCAGAATGGTAAATCACAGAAGCTTGGTTTTAAGGGACTAAAAAAGAAAGTAAATGGTATAAAACAGCATCAGCTTAAGTTTTCGTATACTTGAGTATTCATTGCTCACATCTTGATGAAAGCTAAATAAAATGCCCTGACTTTTATAGCAGGAAACAGGAAAAGGAAGAACATCAAAACACTAATCCTATAGTTCTCATAATCTGCCGTAGATTAAAAAATTCATTCTGAAAAACAGCGTAGAAATGACCCTGGAAAAATGCTGTGACCATTAGTAAAATTAAAAACTGAGTATTTACTCATGATGCATTTGACATAATGAAGTCACTGCCTTTTCTAATTATAAACACTCCATCATTAAAAAATCAGTATTAACCACTGCTTGGTGCATCCTAGTATCTGAGGCCATGTGGTGGATGGACGGTCTGGAGTGCAGAGGAAGTTTATATGTCTTAGGAATTGTCTTGGTCATTGTCAGCTTCTTAGTGCTAACAAACATTTATTTTTAATGAACCACAGATTTTAAAGAGAAGTTTATTACATTTCTTTTGTCTTGTACCTACGTTTTTTAATTGGGTTTCTAAAGATAATTGAAATGTGTGTTTTCTGCTGTAGTTAGCAAGTACTCTTCTGCTACACAGTTGTCATCAGTGCTTAATCCTGATTTAAACTGGTACTTGCTCATTGTAAATTATTTTGGGCTACACCAAGCACCTTTCTTTCTGTTCAAGTCAGCAGAAATTCTGTGGTAAGCAAGTGTCTCTGGAATGATTTCTTTTTTTAATTTAACAACATTAACCATACCCTTTTTCAGTAAGAATTTCAGTTTTGTGTTCTTATTTCTAAAGCATGGCGTTCTGTGATATTGTGGGTGGTTTTCTTTTTTTTTTCTTTTTTTGTGGCTTTTGTGTCCAAGCCATAAGATGTCAGGCAGGTGATAGCATGAGTATCTCAAGGTGTGAGGCTATTAATGGAAATGCTAGAGGAAATGACATCAGAAAGACCACAGTTCTGACTATCACAGCATATTAAGGCCTAAGGAAGAATGTCCAAGAACTGATTCTATTTAGAGAGAAGTGATAACCAGAAGTGTAAAAGAGTAACCCACATAACCTTCCTTTTAAACTAGCTAAATCTGAATAATACAAACAAGAATATTGTATTACCAGAATTTTGGGTCATGCACAGGGAATTTCTCTTCTTTCCCCATACATTTTTAAATAAAGCTAAGCAGTATCTGCAATATTTCTTTACCTTCGGAAGAACTTTTTCTGGTAATCTCAAATAAATGGTGGGATTTAGAGGAAGAACTTTCAGCAATATTGGACTTCTACTGAATTTCACAAGTAAGAAAGAGATGTCTCTCATTAATGAAAAAATAAGCAAAGAAGTTGTCAAATTGAAAAGGTAAAAAAACCCCACCCCATTTTTGTCAAATGCAGGAAGACTCGCTACGTTTTGGAGCTGTTCGTTTAGCCCTCTTTTAGGTCTATATGTTATCTATGTGAGCTCAGAGTATTACATATGAAAGGTCTCTTTCACATTTGTATTCTAAATGCCTTTTAAAGTACTAAGCTATTTTGGTTTTATAATTCATTGGGGAGTTACATGAACTTTTTTTACTTCTGCCTATCCAAATAGATTTGAGGATATGTTACTAGTGGCCTGAAATCTTTAAATTCTTCATTTGTAAAGCTCGATATAGAACCAGCAAGATCATTCTTGATGCCACAAAGCTTTCTTGATAGAAAATATTAAAAAAGTTACCAAACCAACCAGATAAACCAAAAAATTAAAACAGATTTTAACAGTGCTCTGGTACTTTAGATAAAATCATCCATTTTGTGAAGTATTTTACGAAGTTCATAAAAGTTCAAGTTTGGGATACAAAGCATGAGGACCATATAACAATGCACTGGCAAGTATGACTGCAGACAGTCACGAGTGTGTAAATAGAAAGAGCTACATTAAACGCCGTGTCCTTTGCTAGTTTTATTAGGATAGTCCCCAGGTTCTGGTAACATCGGTTTGAAATGCACTACACCAAATCATCCAAGACATGAATTTTTTTTCTTGACTATAGGACAATACATTCTGGCTGCGACTGCATATTGCTCTGAGCAATGCTTTTTCCCACTGTTCTTAAATACAACAGCATATGAATATTCTTAGCCCTTAATCTTGTAACTTTATGGAAAAATTCGCAGACTGATCATGATCATTACAGTCTGAAATGATCGTTAAATGATCATTAGTCTGAAATACCGTAATTTTCATGCATCTCAAGATAAAAATAGCCTTTATTTAGCAACCAATTTGCAAATTATAGAAATTACACTCCTCTTGAGTACTGTGAAAAAGATGAAAGTTTGCATGCTTTGATTTACAGTACTTTGATTAAGCTTCAAGCTTGTCTAAGGTGCTTAGTTACATGGAGCTGTCCTTCATCAGTTGTGAAAATGGTGACTTTTTTGAGGGTTTTTAGAATCACAGGTTAATTAAGAACCTGTGACTTAGTCCATGACCAGTTGCTATCAAGAGATGACTACCTTGAAGCTTTTAATAAAGTCTGATTTTCTCATGTGTCTAAACAGACACTAGTTCATCTTCCCACTTGTATCATTTGAAGGCCAGGTTGGATGGGCCTTTGAGAAACCTGTTCTAGTGGAAAGTGCCCCTGCTCATGGCAGAGGAGTTGGAACTAGATGATCTTTAAAGTCCCTTCCAATCCAAACCATTCCATGATTTTATAATGATATGCATCATTTTCTCATGATCTTGGATATTTACCAAGAATCTTACACAATTGTAAGAATTGAAGTAACCTTTGATCTTAGGCATAGGGAAGAGGCTTGATACAGACTGAATGGCCAATAAATAAGGGACTTTTCCCACAGCTATCATAAATTACTGAGTTTTCATAATAGAATTGCTTCTTTGAGACTCCTTTGGGATTTCAGCTAGACTTACTGCTGTCAGCAGCATGCTACTGAACAACATTGTCACCCAGAGAAATTTGTGCATGCCAACCAGGGACTGTGTGAACACACCTGAGATTTGGGTGGGATCCAAGGGGTGATTTTGAGAGCCTTTGGCATTTAATACAGCAACTAATAGGTGGTTACATATCTTCTGAAGGTGTGAGCTTTAACTCATTTGGCAAGAAGAAAATGGAAAGCATTGTCTTTTGTTGCTGAGATCCTAGCTGTAAGTAATGATGCCTGCTTTCTCTCATAGCATTTGTATGTGCAATGCTTTGAAGAGCACAATGTGCAAAAAGGCAGGGAAAAAAAGAAGTCCCAGGTATTGAAATATATGTAATTTTTTTGTTTGTTTACAAAGGAGAGAAAATGCAGCTGTTTGGAAAGTAGTGTTTGGGATTAGCAATCTTGATCATCCATCAAGCTTCATGCAGACTCGACTAGTGAAGACCATTATCCTCCATCCACGCTACAACAGAGCAGTTGTAGACTATGATATCAGCATTGTGGAACTAGATGAGGATATCAACAAGACAAGCTACGTAAGACCTGTCTGTTTGCCCAGCAAGGACCAGCTGGTTCAGCCAGATACCTATTGCTACATCACAGGCTGGGGACACATGGGCAACAAAAGTGAGTATTTCTGGGACTGTTGAAAAACATGTTAACCTTCTGCTGAGTTAATCAAATAAATGATCCTATTACAAAGCGTTATCCATTTATACTAATACTGGACCTTATTAAATACTAGGGAACTATAACTACTTGTGAAGGGATCTACCTGTTACTAGAGCCCAGGTTTTTCATATCAGCGGCCTGAATTTCTGCTCCTTAATGCTCATTTAGACGAGTATCTTGATTTTCCAAAATGTTGAGGATCTAGAAACTCCTATCAAGAAAGTCACCTGAATTGGTTGTTTTGCTGGCTTAGGTTGTATTCAGAACTGTATTGAGAAGGTATCAGATTATCAGTGAGGGGACAACGTTCTTCGGTGAAAGCAGAAGGCACTAAGCACTGGCATACAGGCTGCATGGACGGTTTCTTGGCACAGCATTCTGTGTCACTCTCTGGACTTGTGACACGATTTATTCCATCCAGGCATAATCACAATTGTTGTTTCAGCCTTTCTCCGAACAGACACACAGTTAGTGTGTTTTCTTGTTCTGTGGCCACTGCATTCCATAGGTCCCATGACATGGGACCTATGGGCATGTGTCATGCAAATCTTTGTTTAGACAAAAGAATTCTGCATGCAGCGTATGCAGAATTATCCTGGCCCCAACCCCGTTAACTCTCTAGCCATTGGCGTTCCTCCCTTTGTTATTACAGTAACAACAGGGAAGGCAGCTGTTCCGTACACTGGAGTAGGAAATTTTCCTTTCAGTATTGCTTCAGGTGGGACATCACTTCTAGTGGCCGGGTCAGGCATGTGGCAAAAAAGTTGCACATGTGGGTGTTAGGCTGTTTATTAGCACCTCTACCCATCTTTTATGTAATGGCAGGAAAAAAACCCCACCACAGAACGCTTTTACACCACTGTTAAGTGGGAAGAGGTTCTTTGTTCTCTAATGTGGTTTCAGTGTTGGTTTTAAAGGTTTTATATTATGAAGCAGCAAAAACCATCATGGCTACACAGCATTTAGTACTTCATGCACTAGGTTGAACAACTTCCTTTAGAATGTGATCTTGGTCAGCTGTTTATGCTAGGGGAAGAGTCCTTTATTGTCTCCTGAATGTGCTAAAATAATGTCACTAATATATGAACTCTGATTCCTTGATACACTGTGTCAAATTTACCCAACTGTTAACTTAAAAAAGGCTGTGATTATACTAAGCTTTACCATGAGTGACACTGAGAAACAGGGAGATCCTGCCATGATCTCCTGTCAAACCTCTCCTCCACCTCCCTCACATGACTATTTTCCAGCTACTACTGCTGCCTCCCATCTTAAACCATATCACATAAAGGTGCTCTCCTTCCTCAGTCTGACAGTGTGAGTGCATGACAAATGTCACACCAGTCCCCCTCTGCTTGGTCCTTGTCCAGAATACAACATGTGCACTCCTGGCTCAGGAACATGGCAGCCATGAATCCTGCGATGCCGCAGGGCAAAAAAACCCACGTGCTTTCACCTTAGCTTTGTGCCAAAGGGCGATTCTTCTCTCCTTACATTTAATATTTATATTTATATGTTGTCATATTGATAATCTATCCTAATAGAAATATTATTGTATCTCAAAGAGCCACCATAGCTAAGTGTATGTCTGTTTGTGTGTGCACAGTTTAATGCTTAAATCTGTTTTTGTAGTGCCTTTCAAGCTTCAAGAAGGAGAAGTTCGCATCATTTCCTTAGAACAATGCCAGTCATATTTTGACATGAAAACCATCACCAGCAGGATGCTGTGTGCTGGCTATGAGTCTGGCACTGTGGACTCCTGCATGGTAGGTCTCTTCTCTAAGGAGAAACTGACAACCAGAAGTGCTTTTAGAAATGGTTATTCGGTACATGTCAAGGGTTAGGGCTGGGCCAGACAATGGACAAATGACAAATGCTTTCTATTAACCCCTCTCCCTTCCCGAAGGGGAAAAGAAAGGGAATCTGGAGAGAAGCTTACGGATTGGAAAACAAAAACAGCTTTAATGAAAATAGTAACAATGAAATGAAACACATACAAGTATATACAAAACCAGTATTGAACCCAGCCTCCCTAATGGCAGTTACGTCGCCATCTCTACCAATCCAGGGCCGGATTTGTTACACAAATAGAACAAGGAATTAAAAAAAAAAAATAGTAATTCTGTGATGCTGTATAGTTCAACAGAGCAGCCAGTTTTCACAGCTAAGTTACTTATTCAAGGCATATTGCTGCAGGAACTACGACACAGCCTTGACCGTATGACTGCTGGCCATGTGCAGCCCCTATAGACAGGTGATTTTTTTTTTCATGTTGCAGGGTGACAGCGGGGGACCGCTTGTGTGTGAGCAACCTACAGGGCGCTGGACTTTGTTTGGTTTAACATCTTGGGGCTCTGTCTGCTTTTCCAAGGTTTTGGGACCTGGAGTTTACAGCAACGTGTCACATTTTATTGAGTGGATTGAAAGACAAATATACATCCACACTTTTCTGCTAAACTAACTCCAGATGGTAAGAACTGTGCTGACAGACAAAAGGAAAAAAAAAGAATCAGCACTTCCACACTGAAGATTTTGCAGTCTAGAACTCTATGAAAAGGATTTTCAAGCTCTGTAGCTATGGAACATGCACTGTATGTTAACGGTAAATCCTCTGATGGTGAATATACTCTGAGGTAGAATTAATAATCCTTTTTACTTTTCTTTTCACTGTGTTGTGGTGCTATTCCAAACACAGCAAAAGGCTTAAAAGAATCAGCCACTTTCTGCCTTTCAGCTATTCAAACTGAGCAGTAGCACAGACTAGAAAAACTTTTTTAGATAACCTATTTTAATAATATCAGTTAGTAGCACATGCATTTTCACCCACTTGTCATGAGGAATGAACTTGGTGCATTCAGACAGCACCGACAGGATGTATATTCACAAGAGCAATACCAGACATGGCCACACCATGTACTGGAGAGTGTGGGAGAGATCAATGAGTTTGTAGGTCCACGTGGCACAGGGCGTATCAAAGCTCACGTGCAGGTCTCCCCAGGTTCGTAGATGTGTGCTGCTGGTGTAGCTGAGCTAATGCATTCTGTCCCTCGGGGAGGTTAACTTGCATGGGCACAACCCTGCACTATCCTGACCCCACAGCTTCTGTTCCCAGAGCCAGCCTGGGTATCTCTGCAGGCTGATGGAAGTGCCAGAGGCTGACAGAGCTGTAACTACAACCTGAGGCATCCAAGACCAAAATTTAGTTGTTCAGACTCTTCAGACAGTTTCTACCACAATTTTCTGAAGCTTCCAATGTCTAAATGTGTCCAAGAAACACCCGTGTCTTGACAGCACTACACCAATGGGCACATTTATCAAACCTATGACCCACTGGCTTTTTTTTTTTTTTCTTTTCTTTTCCATTTTGAGTAGTGCATTCAGCCTATAATATGTGCATTGATCATGCTCCAGCTCTGAAAACGTAACAGCGTTGGCAATGCCACTGCCAGTGTTTCCCCTCCTACAGTCAGCTACTTCAAACATCTGATGGTCTTGCCACATGAAATTTCTCACAGGGAAAATGCAGATTTAAAGTGCAAAAGATGCAGTGTGAGCAGTATCCCAAATACCAGGAAATGGGGTATTTCTGGATAGGTCTCTTCTAGTATTTTGCATTGAAAGTTTCCTTTTGCTTAATAAGACTAAACAGTTGAGAGAAAGAAAAAGGCAGAAAGAAATCTGAATTATAGAAGAGTTGGATTCCAGCTTTTGTTCAAAATGAATCTTAGAGGTATGTTAAGCAAATACAACAGCTTCCTAAGGACTGGCTCAAAGAGCCCTGCTCAGGTGCTCGCCAGCCAGATGGCACAGTGCTCTATGCTGTAGGTAAGAGCCTAAGCCTTGACCCCAAGAGTCTGGTTGGAAAATAATATAATGGGAGCTTGGCACCTCTTTGTGGTGCTAGAGGGAAGGTGTGTCTTACCAACTGCTGTAGGTGAGGTCCTGTGCAGCTCACAGCATTTGGGAGGCCAGAGTAGGAAGAATTGGGAACCTGAGGGTTACAGGATTAATTTCACCAGGGAGCAATGTGTTTAAAATTTGTCTGTTTCCAGTGCTGTGCCTGGTCCCCTGTGAATCCAGCCTAAGGCATCTAATTGCCCTCTCTGCTACCTCCGTCATGCCCCCATGACACCACGGCAGGGCTTTATCAATACCGTGACTGCCATATATGGAAACATGCTTTAGGAGAGCTAGCTAATGGACATTTCAGGTACTGTTAATCATGTTGCAACTAAGCTACATATATCTGACTATTGCTTTAGCAAAGGTTTACCTCCTATTTCCATATCTTCTCCTTTAATATGCCTAATGTTAGACATACTACACAGTGCTCTAGACAGCATTATTAGTAAATAGTCTATATTTATGTTATGGATTCTGAAACTCTGTTTAAGTGACTATTGTATCACTGTTTTATGCTCAGAAAGAAAATCCTTCTAGGCATTACTAGGTTTGGAGGATTTTTTAGTATCTATTAATGATTTTGTTTTTACTATAAAATATAAATGCTCTTCTTCCCCCAGCTATAAATGAGAGAAAGCAGCTGTGATCGTGTTTTTCCAGTGCAAGTAGATTACAGATGAAGCAGGTTATTTATGCCCTTGCCTCAAGGATATGGAAGCCGGACCTCTCAGTCCCCCACTTCAGCTTTCTGCTGGGGCCAGGATTTCAGCAGCTGTAGGGCAGCACCGTTCCAAGTCTCAGAGCTGGTCACCGAGAGTTAGTGGAGCAGGTGATGCAGGGGCTGTCAGAGCCAGCCTGCCCCACTGTCCATCTGACATGTCTGGTGACAGGCAGGTTTCAGAGAGGTCTGTTTTCCCGAAGTACAAACAACTCGATGCTGTTGTGAAATGAGCAGCCCAGGCTGGCACTTTCTCCACCAGAGTTAAGTGGTTAGCAGCTTGGAATTCTGTGAAGTACTGGAGTACATACAATCATTTCATGTCGGTATTAGCGCTACCAAATGATACATAATTGCACGTTTTAAGTAACTGGGTTTGGCCTGCCACCAGACTCCAGGCAGTCCCTCCCAGGAAACGAGGGAGAGTTCTGCTTAAATGTGTGGTGCACCCCTCTCCTGTAAGGGATCAGTCTGAAGAAATTACAGGCTGAGCCCCATCCCAAATGGCTTTAGGAGGGAGCATTTGGGTCTCTTCCTTCCCCACAGCTGTGTCTGACACAACATTCCATGTAAAGAGAAAATTTGTAATTTTATAAATGTATTTTTATACTTTTTTTTAATGTGTGTACATGAAATAGGCAAACATATTCCTCCTGCCACTGTATCAGGCCTTTCCCTGTGTACTGATGTAATGGCTATGATCACGGTTATGCTGTTTCACTTACAAGTGTAACCTCACTACAAGGTAACAATTGTTGGTTTTACTTCTACCCCAGCCATAGCTCCAACAGGAAGGAATGGCACACAGTCAAGCAGATGTGTTTCTTTCTAGCTGTACTAATAAAAATTTACAATCATTTTCCAAGTAATTTCCCTGTTGAAAACGTTTTTTAATCTTTAGAGAGAGACTCCATGGCAATAGGGTGTTGTGAAGTTATAATTAATTATCTATAATACCTGAGAATAGTCTTTAAAAGATATTTGTGCACAGCGTTATCTGGCTTTTTTTTAAGCAGCCCTGACATCCCTGTTAGCACCACAACATTTGTGGAGATTCTGGAAATATCACCACTGTACAAATTTTAGTTTCTTCTGCATGTATGCTTCCAATACAGAATATCACCAAGACTACTGCTGCCACCAGCCACTTGGCATTGATAAATCTGAAAAACTAAAGTTGCAATCAGATTTCTCTGAATGCCCATTTTGTTTTATGGCTTTGGTCAGGAATACAGTTAGCTTGAAAGAACCATCTTCTTTTAACTGGTATGCAGCATTTCAACAACACGTACAACGCTGAAATCAAAATAAGCATGCAGAAACTTAAAATTGTTAAAATTTGCATTTTCACTACAGTCAACAGTAAGGTATCCAGGACCATGAGGGCAGAGTAACATAACCGAAATAAAAGAGGAGCAAATGATACAAAAACCATACTGAAATTCAGCTATAAGAATGTTCTTAACACATTCACCTTCAGAACTTGTCCATTAGCCTCTGCAGAGAGCAAGGCCTCGTCTGACCAGCAGCAGAGACAGGGCTGGTAGGACCAGTGGGTGCTCTGCATTTTACTGGTTCTTAGCTTTGTGCTGCAGCCAGCAGGGCCTCGGGGAAAAAACACAGCTTGGGTTATACATTCAGCTCAAACTGGGCTCTAGGTTCAGACCAAAGCTCACTGTGCTGTGAAAACACTCACTCCACTCCCTCCCTCCCTCCCTCCACTCACTCACTCAGGCTGTGGCTGACTGCCACCTGCAAATGTTTGGGGCAGGTGCAGCTGCTGTGAAAAAATACACTTTTTAAAATAAGTGTGGGGTCTTTTTCTGTAAATCAAATATCTCACATCAAAAAGTGAGTTAAAACTGCTCTAGGTGTAGCTACAAAGTTTGGGGGAGTTGAGGGTGGTTGCTTTGGTTTGTTTTAAACTGACAATCAGAAGTGTAAATGCTGTGCTTTCACTCATGACATCTGGAAGGCACCTGTGAGACAATCTTAAAAAGCTTGTTTTCAAAATGGAGAAGTCAGGTCATGCTGTGCTGAAGTGCAGAAGCGAGGAGAGGCCCATGACATCGCCAGTGCTATAAAAAAATAAAGGAAACATTCAACTGTTAAGAAGCAAAGGGAGAGCAGTTTGCCTGCACCCTTCATTTGGCACCATTTTAGATATGGTGAATTAACATTTTGAAGCTTTTATTAAAAACTTGCTACTCTCACCCCTTTTTCAGTAAAAATCAGCAAGTGATCACAGCAGACAGCCCATAGGTATTTCTGCTCTGTCCACACACAAGCGGGGAAAAAAAAAAAAAAAGAGAAAAAGAAACCAACCAATGAAAAAACAAACAAACAAAAAAGCACCCAAAAACAAAACAACAAAAAACCCAATAGAGGAACTTTTAAAAGGACCTAAAGTTTCAAGGCAAACCACGCAGCCTGGTACTTTTGATACCCAGAAGTATCCTTCAATCCAATTTAAGAATCCATCCTGAAAGCCTCACCACACCAAGCAGTGAGTAGTGGGGTGATCAGGCTTGTAAAAAGCTGTACAACAGCAATTCGAGTGTCCCAGAGGCATCGCGCAGCTGGCACCAGCTACAGCAGGTGACTGCCACTCCTGTTTCTTTCTGCAGTTATTTTGATGCTACAGCTTCCAGCCACAGAGGGCTTTGGAAGATCTTACTCTGAATGCTTACAGCTTTTGTGTGGTACAGGAGTAAACTCCCGAGACTAAACATCAGCTA
The DNA here is from genome assembly GCA_024611175.1 of Megaceryle torquata. Taxonomy (NCBI): domain Eukaryota; kingdom Metazoa; phylum Chordata; class Aves; order Coraciiformes; family Cerylidae; genus Megaceryle; species Megaceryle torquata. The sequence goes on from JANIJG010021116.1 coordinate 74,807, forward strand.
CGTGCCATATCCACTGGCAGGTTCTGCTCCTGTGGCAGAGACACGAGGTCATGTCATGAGCCAGCGCTGTGCCCCAAACCTTTTTTTAGTGACGGGAAGGTGAAAGAGCTGAGGCCTGCACGCTCTCAGGTCACTGCAAGTCCCAGAGCTCCTCCATGAGAGCTCAATGTACCTCAGTCATAGAATTACAGACTTGCAGAACTGTAGAACAGGGTAAGCTGCTCTCCGTGGCCACAGATGCAAGCTGCAGAGGAAACGTTCAGATGAGACAACAGAAACAAAACCAACAGTTGACTCTGCAGGCAGGAAAGCTTGTCCTGCTTCTCTGAAGCTCTTCACAACAGGAGAACATCTGTTAAGAATGACAAGGGTAGAGCCGAGCCTGCCTTGGAGCTGTGGGGCAGATGGTTTTCTTGAGTCCCAGCAAGTCTTTTCCTGTATGATTCTCCCCTTGTACCAGCTCATCTCCCTGCACAGCCTGCTGGGTGTTTTGCATCTTCTTCTTGGAGACCTTGCTGTTCCTGTAGCTTGTAGAGAAAGCTGAGCTGTTTCACTCAGGATACCTGGAGTCCACTCCTGACAAGGTGCCCACCTCACAAGGATGCTACAGACAAACATCTGAAAATTTTTAACTGCAAATCAACACACTCAATATGATCTCTTAGAATTTGAATGTCTGCCATCACTTCAAAGGTCCTCACTAACCTTATGGTGCCAAAAATATTTTGTCGTACAGTGAACAAAATTCTAAAAAAGTATTTTCAGAAATGGCTGTCATCACTGGCTCCTTCCACTGTTTTCCTTCTACGGGCTAAACAAAAAGGATATTTTTCTCCTCACTAACCCTAGGGATGGAGTCAGCCCTAATTACAGTCTACCTTTCAAAAACAGAACTCTTTTAAACTTTTGGTAACATGTGGTGAGCTGCATTTGAGTGAACTCAGCATGCCCTCAATATCTGCCCTGCATAGCAGCGTCCCAGACCTCACAGCGTTTGTTTAAATTCTTCCCAAGAGCTTAAAAGATGTGGAATATGTAATGTTGATCATTGACATGGAAACCTCATGGTTCAATTAAAAAGCAGAGCCCTTGCTTCAAACACGGTGCCTAAAAATAAACACAGAGATTTGGCAATTTGAAAGAACCAAAAAAAACTGGGCTCAGTACTAATAATTCATTAGCAGCTACAGTTTGGGGAAACTGTTTATTTCAGCAGGTGCTGGTGGATACAGTTTCCCAAGTTCCTCTATAAATTGGCAATGTAACTTTTTGGAGAGGGACATATAAAGGAGGCAGTATTTTAGACTGGCTGGAATCCAGAAATAGCCACATGCACCTCAGCCAGCTTTTGTGCAATGTGAAGAGCAGTGGGAAACTGGCAGAGGCAGGACATCTCCATGACAGATGAGAAACAGAGCTCAAATCTGGGACATGCAATGGGTTATACCTTCTTTTGAGCAGCCTTTAGAGATACTTAAGCTGTGTATTATAAAGGTCAGGAGGAATGTAAAAACACCCGAGAGTGAAGAAAAATAATGTCGTCAGCTGGAAACCGGTCTGAACACAGACTGGAGCTACCCACTGTCACTGGCAGACAATCTTGCAGTGCAGGCATGAAACAGAGTTTAGAGAGAAGGCTGCCAACATCTGAGTTGCGTGAGGAGGAAAAGTCAAATCAGTGGCAAATGACATGAAATGGCACATGGGAGACAAAAAGGAGGGATGTTAACAGAAGGATGAGCTATCATGGAAAACAAAAGGCTGCACTAGGATGTGCTCTCTTTGGGGAAGAGGAAGGTGAGGGAGACATGTGACATATTTCATCTGGGCCACCCTTCTGATGGTTAAAATTGTGTTTGGCCAGCACTGAGATTGGCCCATGCAATAGCCTGGTGAACAAACTGGAACACAGTGGTTAAAACAATTACTGTGTACACATACTGGAGGTGTCCGGCAACAAGCCAACCAGTAACACTGCATCCCAGCCCTTCTGCTCACTTCATACTTTATCCCACAGCGGATCCCAGGGAACACTAGGATTGTAGGATAGCAGTGCAAGGGAGCGGGTTGGCTACGACCTGAACAAGATTTGCAAATCCATATTCATGCAACACCCCGTCCATGTTATGCAATGTTGCATACAAGAAATAAGCAGCATGCAAAGTCTACTGTGTGAAATAAATAATATAAAAAACAACCCAGTCATTTAGATCTTGAACATCTTAATAAATTATTAAAAAGCTTTTAAGGAAATGTGTGCATCATCCACCTTAGCTGAAGAAAACAAACCACAGTGGAGTATAAATCAACAGTTACTACTCTTGGGCTTTAAACAGTTAGGATTCCAACTTTGTAAAATACATTAAAGCATCTTCTTCACACAAAACAGAATTAAAACCTGCTTTGTGTACTGGAGAAACAGCACTGCTGCCCTCTTCAGAAGCACAGAGACTTTGGCTCATGAGTTATTACCACCAAATGTATCTGAATTAGTTTCCTTTGATGAATTCAGAAATAGGGTCTTCTCAGAGTTCAAGCCATTTGTATTCCCAGACTCATACTGAATGTCTGGTAAGAAGGTGTTGTCCTCTAACCCACCTCTTGAACAGGCCTGAAAAGGTGTTTTAGATGTTGGCAAGACACTGGCAAAGCTTTCTTCCTCTGATACAGCACCTGTGGCTGAGCTGGAAGACCCAGCAGTAGCCTGGAACTCCACTTTACAGTTTACAGTGCAATCATCCTTCCATCTCTTAATTGTTTCCCTCCGCTCCTCAGGGGTCAGGCTGTCAAGGTGCTTGGCTCTCAACACCGGAGATGGAAACAGTGTTCCTTGGAGAACTCTCACCAAATATCTACAAAATAAACACAGTTTCAAATAAGCTCTTTACATTGTAGACTCAAAACTGTTTCCAGCAACACTAAAGGAAACCAAACACCATGCAACTAACTCTGTGGTTACAGCAGCCTCTGAAACAGTTTTTGCAGGTGCCATTTTGTGAATATAAACTCTAAGGCCAGCAACTTCACCAGAACATGTTTGACACTTTCAAAGACAGGTACTGATCTCAGGTGCTTCCATTTTTCTGTCCTGAACAGTTCTCCTACAGACTAGTTACTGCAGCAATGTGCACTTGCAACTTCAATGAAGGGCTGGGGTTCCAACTACGCTGAAGTGGAGCTTTCTGTGTATAGCATCAGGCTGCAGAAAAACAGCATCATACTTGGTGTGCAGTTTCGAGCTTACCCAGTACTTCAGTGCAGATATAAGGGCTCGGGAGCTATTGTGGAAAAAGTCATGTCCAGAAAAATTCATGCTTCCAACTGAGAAGCTGCTTATCACTGCTGTTTTGCATTAATAGTACAATTGAGTACTGTGTTCAGTTTTGGGTGCCACAGTATAAGAGATCAAGGTGGGTCCAGAGAAGGGCAACGAAGTTGGTGAAAGGTCTTGAGTCTTGTGAGAAGTGGTTGAGGGAACTGGGGTTGTTCAGCCTGGAAAAAAAGGAGACCTTACCGCTCTCTACAACTGCCTGAAAGGAGGCTGTAGAGAGGTGGGTGTTGCTCTCTTCTCACAAAGTCACAACTGATAGGACGAGAGGAAACAGCATCAAGTTGCACCAGGGGAGATTTAGGTTGGACATTAGGAAAAACTTCTGTAGCAGAAGGTTTATCAAAGCCTGGAACAGGCTGCCCAGGGTTGAATTGCCATCCCTGGGTGTATTTAAAAGCCACCTAGATATGGTGCTCAAAGATATGGTGAATTAGATAATGGTTGGATAATGAGTTAGAGTTAGATAGAGCTAGATTAGAGTTGGACTTCGTGATCTTAAAGGTCTTTTCCAACCATACTGATTTTGTGATATACCACTAACATAGCCCTGGAAAGCTGGGAAGAATAGGCAGAGCACCCTTTTAAAATTCTTACCTTTTGCCGGAGTCAGGGCATTCACCAGAAGCAAGAATGAACATGAAAGCAAAGGCCAAAGAAACAAAGCATCACATGCAGTATATAGAATATACTATATAGAATACATATACATGTGTATATATTTATATATATAGAATATATGTATATGTACTATATAGATGTATTTGTACTATATGGAATATTCTATATACATATATAGGAATATAAAGTACAAGTGATGTTCCGTAATTAAACTCTAGGAATAATTCATATTAGAACTGGATTAACTGGTAACTTAGGCTTGGCAAAGGTTTTAATCATAAATTTTTGCAGTGAATTTTCAGTCAACAGGGCATCCAACATCTGTCCCTCTGTAGGAGAACTGGTCCTTAAAGACTCCAGTGAAAGCCCCAACTTCACTCCTGCAGGCTAGAAGGTGTAGAGCAGTGTTTAGCTTCACAGTCCCCACTTAGTGGTGGCTTTTCAGCACCTTACAAAGGATTACATCAGAAATAAACAAAATAAAGAACATCTATATGACTGCAGCAGTTCCAGAATAGGCACTTCTACTTCAAATCACTGCAATAGAAAAGCTTGAATCAGCCATAACAGCTACAAATGTTTTGAGGTACTGGCACAGAGAGCCTACAAATGACTCAAAGAATTTCACTGATATGTCTAAATACTTTGCATTTAATTCACCATGAAAAACACTTGTCTTCTTCAAAACTGAACACCCCTACACTCAAAGCAGTCATGGAAAGCTTTGCCCTACACATTCTCTGTACAGCCCCACCTAAAGGCGCTAGAACAGCATTTATCTATTTGTCATGTAAGGGAGATTTACTGGGTGTGAAAGAAAAGGCTTTCCTGTCACCACCCAAAGCCAAGCTGAGAGCAGGGATGGGAAGGGAAGAGCAGACATACTTCTTCCACCTCATGGTTTGTCCTGCTGAACTGAAGCATGAATCAAAGCTATCGGGCATGGTCTTCAGTGAGTGTGGCAAAGCCCTGGCTGACATGCTTCAGCCACAGGCAGGGACATGTTCAAAGGGGACTCAAATACTTGGTGGCTATTGCAGGCACCCACAGCTACAGCTCTGCAAACTCACACAGCCTGTACTGCAGCACTAGATGCAGGAAGTGTGCTCACACTGTGCCTAACCATACAAAATGACTCCAGGTGAGGACAAAACAAAGTTATTTTCCCAGTATCTGTGCTATTCAGTTTCACAAATGAAAGAGGCATAACACACAAGAATGAATAAATTCACACTGGAGGCACTGCACTAATAGGCTGCAGACCTGAGTTCACATTCAGACAGTGAAAAGAAGGTGGCTGTGGCTGCTAGGGATACACTGAGACCCTGACAAAGTCCCTTTCGCTGCTTTTCGCACACTGTTTTTCTCTGTTGGCTCACTTGGGTATCTTCCTGCTCAGTGTGGTGGTGTCTGGGACCTCCACCTAATGCTCCTGCCTTTCCAGGGTGAATGAGTCACTGGAGTTACAACTTCTTTAGTGAAGAAAAACACTCAAACATTAGGCATGATAAAAACCCAACTCTGGACCCCTTGTCAATCTATTCAGTGTGTTTCCCCTTCACAAAGAAGCCTGTACATGCATTCTTCAGTCTAAACAGTCTTATACATGCTCACAACATAAATTTCAAACAGAAAATGGCTTCACAAATAAACACAGACTAAGTACAGTACTTCTATGTGTAGCACGTGTCCAACTTTGATCACTAATTTACCTGATTTGTATATAAACTCTTGTGTTTACAGAGATTACTGGTTTTTCCCTCCAAGGACAACACATAATATAATACAAATAATTTAATGTGATATAAATCACAGAAGAAATTCTGTATTTACTGAAATTAACTTTGAAACTATGTCACTGAAGGTCAGCCAAGATGGCTTGGTCTGATAAAGTTATGAAATTTTCTTTACACTGGGGGTTGTGAGGGGAGGAAGACTCAGCCAGAGAGATTTACAGCACCACTGACTCAAAGAAAACAAAATTTCTTAACAACAACCACCATCTGCAACTATAAAACAAACGCACCTGGGTAGCAGAGCAACACAAGTAGTTAGGAGGCATACTAAGTAAAATACTGGGTCTGTCATGTGCTTTTCCATGATCCAATAAAGATTTGATGGTGGGTTGTGGGTTTTGCAGGTTGCCCCAAAAGCCAGAGTGAAGACAAAGTAAAACAGGATGCTGCCAACTATAACCACTGTATGTATCCAAGTCTGCAATTCAGAAAAGGAAAGAAATAAGACGAAAGCTGTAAACAGAAGCACCTGTAACACCTGTACATGTGTACACATGCATGAACATTGACACACTCTTCCACCAAGGACAGACACTTAATATAACAGTATATATAATAATAAGGATAGATTTGTTCAGATAATATTCCTAATTTCATACAAAACACTCCAGGAAGAACTGAGCTTTCTTCCCACCGTTCATGGGTAACCCAGAATTTAATATTTTTCATTCTGCTAAATGCATAGCTTTTGATTCCTCTGTGAAAGACATTTGGTGTGCCATATGCTTTAGATGACCACCCCATCCACTTCTCAAGCACACAGAGGTAATATCTTCACATGACACCACCCTTTTGTATCTTGCTCGAGACATTAACTGTTCTACATCAAAGATCCTGCAAATTTGTACCCAAACAGCTGTAAAACTTACTATGACAACTGTCATTGGTCTGACAGCTTGCTAAACTCAAAAATGTCAAATAAACCCCATTTAAGCAATGTTTTCCTATTCGGAGTGTGGATATACTCATGCTACACATATATTCTCAATGAAGACATTTTTATCACTGTTGCCATGGTCCCAAAAGAACAATGAAAAGACTGAATCACAACTTGAAAGTTCATCTATTATGAAACAATCCTAAAAAGTATTTTTCAAAAAAATGTCAGAAAAAAAATCCCAACACATTATTCTGTGTCCTTCTGCTGTAAATATTATCGTACTTTCTTGAAAATGATGCAAAATAGCCAAGTATTACCCTTGTAAGAGCTGTAAATCTATCTAAGCTAATGCAGACACTTTAGCTTCTGCAGATTTAATTAAAAACTGGAATAGCATTTCTGTAGCATATTGCTTCTCTAGTTCTGGCACCAAAATGCACCTCCGAACTGGTTATCATGGCCACAGAGCAGATCATCAGTTCCAAGAATTCCAAATCAACAGTTCATTATTGTCTTTGAGATGCAAGCTTTGGGAACTAATGAAAACTCAATAAATCAGTGGTTGGTTTTACCATTTGCAAAACTAAACTGACATCCCCACCATACCTTAATGAGGCAGGATCTTTCACTACTTACAAATAATTCTGAGGCCAAATTTTGTTCATTTTAGTCATGAGCACTGGCTCCAATGACAGGTGCATTAGGAGAGCTCACACTGTCACATAAGCAAAATATTTAGGTGTTGGCCCTTTCATATGTATTGTGTTTTGTATATGAAGATCTTTCTTCCATTTAATTTTAATGAAAGTTGTATGCACATATTCTGTAAGGAATATACTCTTTTGAGACAATGTACTCACCACAGACTTGCACTCAATGAGAAGGTGAAACAGTATTATGAAGAGAGCTGCTGTGTTTATAGGATTTCCAAAAGAAAAAATATCTATGTCTGAGCCATAGTAAGTCTGTAAAGGAAGACAGAGGTCAGGAAAATATATTTTTTATGTATACTCCAAATACACAAATTGGCACAAATAGTTTCAATACCACATGTATTGCACACAGTTCAGCTTAGATCCTGTTAGTATGCATTTATATTTGAGGAAGTAAAATCAAATACTTCATTTTATTCTCTAATTTGCCTGGGTTTTTAGTATGTCAGAATGTGTAAATGTATTTCATACAGAGCACTTACAAAGTAAGGCACAAAAAAGCAAACGAGACTTTGGTAAAAAGCATCCAGCAAGGTTATCCAGAAAGTGGAAGGCATGTAAGCCTGCAAGAAAAAAAACATAATGGCATTGAAACAAATTGAACAAATTGCTAAAAGTCTGGATGGAATTTACTTATAGAGCAGATATGATATATAGTGTTTTCAGATGTGAGAAAAGTGCCACCAGCTAATTCCAGAACATACTCACAAGGGGAAAAGAACCCTGAATGACAGTGATGAAACTTTCTTGAGGATTATTTGGAAGGAATCTGCTCTGGTTCTTGTCCATTCTTCATTGCTTTGGCAGTTGAGACCCTTACATGTCAGTGAAAAAACAGTACCCAGTGCCCTTATCTTTAGAAGCAAGCCCAGATGCTCAAAAGAAACCCATTTTGGGGAAGCATGTTGACAGCTGAGGCAGTGAATGAAGGTAACATGCTAGTAATGGTGTTTACCTAGTACACTACTTCACCTGAAGCCCTTAATTTCTCTTACCGTCCAAAAGACTGGTAACACTGTGTGTTTGGCTAAAAAGAGCCTACAAAAAGCTTTTGGAAAAAAAAGCTTTGATTTGTGCAGCTACACTTGTTCACAGGCCTAAATGCTTTCCTAATAGAAGAAAGTGGTTTTAAACTTCATGTTTTCCTGATGTGAACCAGGAAGGGAAGCGAGACAGAAATGCTGACCGTTTCAAGTTGCTTCAGGCCGAGCATTCTTTAACCTACCAGAGATTTCTGGCTCATCATGTACAGCTGTGGGAGCTCCATGAGTATCTCTGCAGGTACATCTTTGTCCAAGACACCATAAATGATCGGTGGCACCGATGTAAAAAGGAGATTGAAAAGAATTAAGATCCAATAGTCAGTCATTGAGGTGCCTGAAAACCCACAGAAGAACTGGTACCAGAACAGGAGGTTCACGTAGGCCTGAAAAGTCAAAGATGACATGAGAAAATGTTACCTGTAGACAAGTCTTTTAAAAGGCAGAAGGAAAACAGACAGAGCTTAGGTCTGGTTACAGTAATATGTGGGCAATGAAGCATAATTGCTGTGGAGTTCATGCCAATCCCACACTTGGAAATTATATTTGGCTAGCAAACAGCTTCACATTTCAAAATCGGATAGGACTTGTTTAAAGTTGTGCTGCCACCACATTAGTAACGCCTGCTTCCCATGTTTAATCAAATCAGACAATGGCTTTGAGTGGGAAATTCAATCCAAGGAGTAAGAGTCTCTGGTCTCCTCAGACACAAATGGGAAAACTGTTTGACATATGCTTTCTGTGTCTTCTTGAACCTGTTCACAAAGCCCTGCTAAACCCCTCAGTGCTCTCAAATACACAAACTGTGATTTCTCTGGGATGGGTCAGCTACATACCACATTCTTGTAGAAGTAGTAAAGCACCATGTTGGTAAGTCTGGTATAACACCAGTGACCATGGACAAGCAGCAGCTTCTTGAGGTGTCTAAACTGAGAGATTGCAAAGTCACTTGCCATCACAGCCTGCAACACATATGGAAGGAAAAGGTGTGTTATATCCAAACTTTTAAAGATAAGGTACTTCAGGCACTGCCAAGTGAGCAACTTACATACTGCTGGAATTTCTTATCATTTTTTAATACATAATGCTTACGGAATTAGCCTCATTCAGATCTGAGCCCCTCCATACACAAAACATTTTATCACACACAGCTCAGGCAGGAACACAGGCAGGAACAGGGCTGTCTTTATTATTACCACACAACTGCACAGAAATCACTGATGCATATGCTGCTTGTTTCCTAGCAGGACATGAGTAACAGGGAGCTGTTCAGTGACAGGCAGCAAGTTCTCCTGTTTGGAGTTTGAACCCCTACAGCATTCAGCTTCTAAGCGCTCCTGGAAGAGTGCTGAGGCCTGGATGTGAGCTCAGGCTGCCAACTCTTGCTTGTGTATGGTAATGGACTATGGAGACACCAGGTCTCCAGGGTAAACTCTGAACTGATTTAAAATGGAATCTGATGTCATTTGCAGCAGTCTTTGTATACTCTACCTGCATGCCTTCTTGGCCCGATATTCCCACTCCAGTGTCAGCCACCTGGATCATACTGACATCATTGGCACCATCGCCTACAGAAAAAAATAAAAGAGGAAAAATAAAAACTAACTTCTCTTATTTGAAACACAAGCTGGAGGCAGCTTTGCTGGCTATCACATCACCACAGAGGTGGCAGGAAAAGATAAATACACAACACCACCACGAAGTTCAGAGAAAAAAAAAAAATTATGGCCAACAGTGCAGCCTGTGTAAAACCCTACAGAAAGCAGGATTAGTAAGTGGAAGGCCTGGCTAAACTGAGCTATATTTTCCAAAAGGATATTTAGCTGTTCCTTTTGTCAGAATTTAGCTGGTACGGTTGAAGCGAAAGTATGGGTGATTTAAATCACAGCCAGCCATCTCCCCCTCTCCCTCCTTGTTTTGAGGGGTTGTGATGGAGAACAACAAGGAAAATCCCCTTACTTGCTCCTTTGGTCATGTTATATAACAGTGTGCACGACTGCTGCTGTTCTTGTTGCTTCAGATTACCATGAGTACATTTAGGGACTAAATTTGCTAGCTCAGAAGACTAACATCATCTTATGCCAGAGACAGCTATGATTCAGAGGATTATCTACATTATAAAGTACATTTTGTGACAGATATTAACAAAAATATGAGGGAAGAAACTGGCTTCTACTTCTTTTCAGAGAAAAGAAGATAACCACAGGACTTACCTACAGCTAATGTCATAGCCTTTAGCTTATTTCGCACCAGCCTGACCAAGACACTCTTCTGCAGTGGTGTGGCTTGGCAGCAGACTACAGCTCGACATTTTTCTGTGAGTTCCAAGAAAATATTCTGTAGGCTGTCATGAAGGACATGCTCTAAAGTCCTTCCATCAATAACTAGGCCTGCAGTGAACCCTGGAGCTTGGGTGGAGGAATTTGCAGAGACATTCCCAAGTTTCTGACTGGACTTTTTTTTGGCAGAAGTATTCTTCTGGAAGCCTTCTAAAATTTTGCTCATCACCATGGCACAGGCATCCTAATTAAAGACAAGAGAAAGGCAAGTTATTAAATACTGTTTGTGTTCTGGCTCCCTTTTCAATTTATAAAATACATATGGAGAAAAAGATCAAATGCTGCCCTTGTGCAGCATTTCACTTGAATCCAGAGAGCCTCAGACATGAGGCTGAAGAACCCTTTAAAATAATAGAGGCAATCTGTTGTTAATTTCAGGGCCTGTGATTTAACTTTGCTTAAGTAGATTGTCTTGGGTATTGTACTAGAAGAAGGGAAAAAAACCAAAGAAAATCAGAAAATGTTCATAGACTAACAGAAAAAAACAACCATTAAGGATTCTGTAATATAATTACAACAGCTAATTACTGTAAAATATACTGGCCCACAGCAGAGCAGTGGATCTCACCACAGCAGCTTTTCCTGTAGCAGGGAAAGGCCAGGGGAGCAAGAGGATCTGCTGGGAGCTGGCAGCGCTTGTGGGAGATGCTGATGAGGTCTGGGTGCTGCCCAGGCAATGGCAACCACCCCCTATGTGGCCCAGGGAGCGCCAGCGACTACAGCGGCCAGAGCACGGCCGTTGCTGCAGAAGGGTGCTGAAGCTCTGCCAGCTCGACCAGGGAGCAGTGGTGTCCACCCAGCAGAAAGCCATGGCCTCTCTAAGCTCTGCTCCCACCCTGACAGCTGCCCAGACAGAGCTCTGGTGGGAACATGGAGACACTCAGGTGTAGGCTGCCAGCTGTGCCCGGGTCTCACACCAATACAGGGCAGCAGCAGCCAGTGCTCCTGTGGGAGATGAGCCCAGGTAGAGGAACTCCTCCACTTCATGACAGAGCTCCGGGAGGACATGAGTAGGTTGAGGAGTATCAAGGAATAAAGGGGATAAAGACTACTGGGATCACACCCTGCCTTCACTGGGACAGGCTCTACAGGCAGACAGGATGCATGACATGGGCAATTCCCTATCCGACCCTATCCTCCATCTGCCCAGCTAAGACAGTGACTCAAGGGACAGGGGGCAATGGCAAGAAGTTCCTGCCCAGTTCAGCAGGTGTCTCTCCCCTGTGACTATGCCACCTTTTCAGGTGTTCTTGCATAACAAGCATGAAGCACTGAAAGTGGAACCAAACAGTAATGAGAACAATGGTTCACCCAGCTTGGAGGTGTCGCCAAGGTTAAGTTGGCTTACGCCCAGTGTCAAACTGTTTCCATAAAGAAAAAAGATGGGTCACTGTTATGAGAGACTCCTACCTAATGGGAAGGGAACAGAAGGCCCAATATGCAGACCAGACACACTTCTTAGGGAAGTCTTCTGCCTTACTGGGGCCTGGGTTAAAGATGGGAAAAGAAAGCTTCTTACCCTGGTACAGCCCTCAAATTATTATTTAGTATTGACTTTTTAGTTAGGCAATGATGATGTTGCAACAAAAAGTCCTAGGGCAATCAAGACAGACCAGGGCCTTGGGACAACTGGTTAAGGGATCAGGAGCACAAGTGGTGCTCTCCTCTACCCCTCCAGTTGCAAGGAATGATGAGGGAAGAAACAGGAAAAGCCAGCAGATCAATGCCTGGCTCTGAGCCTGATGTCACCAGCAAAATTTTGGGTTTTTTGATCATGGGTCAGTTTACATGATACCAGGTTTGCTGGCAACAGATGGGATACACCTGTCTTAAAGGGGGAAAGGAATTTTTGCACAGGAGTTGTCAGGGCTAACTGAGAGAGATTTAAACAATATTTGAAGGGGGAAGGGGATAAAACCAAGCTCACTGGAAAAAAGCCTAGGGGCAGCACACCAGTGTTTAAGGGGAAGTGTGCTAGTGAGGTCCTTCAGTCTGTCATCTCAGTGGAGGCAGAAGATGGAGATCCATGTGGCATCAAAGATGCAAGAGTTATCAATGTGTCAGAAACCATGGCAGCACCTGAGAATGGTCATGTATGAATTAGGGCTGCTCCCCTCAAAAGAGTGGCAGGATCAATAACCCACCTGAAGTGCATCTACACCAACAGAGAGGAGGAGCAGGAAGCCACTGTGCAATGGGAAACCTATGCTATACTTGCCATCACAGAAACATGATGGGATGATACACACAACTGGAGTGCTGCAGTGGGTGCCTATGAACTCTTCAGAAGAGAAAGTGAAGGAAGGAGAGGTGTTGGGATGGCCCTGTATGTCAGGGGGTGATTTGATTGTCTAGAGCTTAATGATCATGACAATAGGGTTGAGTGTGGATAAGAACCAGGGGGAAGGCCAACAAGGGAGGTATCATGGTAGCAGTTTGGTATAGACCACTCAACCAGGATGAGTAAATTGACAAAATATTCTATAAGCAGCTGGGAGAAGTCTCACAATCACTAGGACTTGTTCTTGTGGGGGACCCAAAACAGCAGAATTTTTAACCACTCTACCACATGACTTAGTGACTTGAGTGACAGGGAGAAGGTGGCTTTTCCTCTGATAAAACTGTTGGCAGATTGGTTTTCTTGAATAATGTGCCACGTACTTTAATGAGACAATTCTTTGTACATTTATGTAAGACAAGCAGGGCCAAGGGAATACATTACACAAAGCAGCACAAAACTTAATTCAGTAGAATTTGCATGACAATAATTCTTACATTGCTTATATGCTGTAACTCACAGCCCTTTGAAACCTCCAGCAATGTCCAAAGCATGTTAATTCTCTAACCTACCACAAAGACAAATTAAGCAGTCTATTCAATTAAAATTATTAATCATCATTTAGGGACTGTATATAGAGAAACAGATGTTACATATATATAAAGGATTTAATATTTTACCCTCAAGGAAGCAAACAATCATTTTTTTCTATATTTTCATTTTCCAATAAATCATGCTGTCTTTGGTTGGCTGGGAAGGCAGAGAACATTTTCTTTTTCTGTATTGCCCTGTGATACATCCTGACTGAATTTTTCTGCAGAGAAATAAAAAAAAAAAAAAAAAAAAGTGTAGTTTTCCACTCACCCTACTCTGTGATTTCAGAGTGAAGATTCTATCATCTGGCTCCAGCAGTTTACAAGCATAGGCAATGTTGACAGCTGTCTCTCTCTTGTCACCTGTCAGCATCCATATTTTTATGCCTGCTTTCCGCAATGCCTGTATTGTGTCCGGAACACCCTCCTGCAGGCGATCCTCTATGCCAGTGGCACCTTCATTTACACAAGCAGAAGGATTAGTGCTGCTGTATTTCCAAATAAAAAAAAAAAAGCTGTAAGAGTGACAGGACAAGATGGTCCTCTGAGTGTACGTATCCACATCCCAAACCAGACACACCACTGGGACATGCCTGGGAGTTCCTTCCTTCTACATCTTTCTGTCCCCTAGCCCATCACATGCGAGATTGTTGACACATAACCCTCATTGCAGCCTCAGGGGCCTCCAGCTCTTCACAAGACCCTTTTAAGTCAACTCTTCTCATTCTCAAAGTTTTTTCATCCCACAGCAGCTGTGGGCCACAAACTCCCAGGTCTCTCACGACGAATATACTTTATTATTCCCACTCCCACCTACCTTAGACTATCCCAAACCTTCATTCATGTATCACCTTGATCCTTCCTATCTCAAGGCCTACTTCTCTTTCTTATTATCAACTCTGCTCCAGGCTGATTTCCCTGTACCTCTTGTCCCAAGCCCTTACCTTTTCAACACCAAAATCCCCATTTTGTAGATTGTATTTTTGCACAATACTGCAGAGACCTGCCATCATCAGGTTTCTCAGCCACTCTTTGCTGCAGTACCTCCTGTCTCAGGTCCTTTCAATTCACAGCACTAAACTCTTGTGTTTTGCCCTTTCCTCTTGCCCACACTGCTGACCTTTACATGACCCCCCTCATGGAGGAAAGACCTGCACTAACACATCCCATAGTGGTTACAGAAACACTCTCAACAAAAAAAAAATACAGAGACCTTAACAGAGATGCCCTATTTTCTGCTGTGCACAGCAGGCAGACCTGTGTCCCTGAAACCAGCTTACAAAATCTTCTGTCCTGGTAACAGTGAGGCAACACAACATCAGCATAATACACCACCATTTCTGAAAAGTTGCAGTGCCAGTGATTTACTATGGTACAGAACATTTTCATGGCTTTTTCACAATACAAATGGTACTAAATCATTAACCAGGAGACATGGTTTGGCTTTTGGGATTCTCAGGCTAAAAGAGATTCTCAGAAAGAAACTGCAGCCAGCTGCAGCTAGGTTCATTCTGAAAGACAAAAAAATTCAAAGTTTTCCCTCTTAGTATGTTTCTAGTGTGGGACTCCAGCCCACTTTATATAAAGCACTGACTATCATATGCAGATGGATGAGAGCCAAAAGGTCTGGCACATTTCTGATGCTACAGCAATTTCTTCAGTAAGCAGCTGCCAGCAGGACCTTGCTCCTAGTCATCAGGAAGACAAAAACCTTCAGGTCCTTGCTTTGCACTCTGCCTGCATTTTGATGCAAGTCAACAAAAAAGGCAGGTAGGAAGATGCTGGCATGATTTGATGCAAGCTTCTTTGAGAGACACTGCCAAGCATTGCGGGAAGACAGAAAAATGTTGCTTCAAATTGTGTTCTCTACACATTTAACAGTCCCCTTCTGAGGTACCTGAACACTTCATAATCCAATAGAAGTCAGTTTCAATATGTGTACTGCTAAGATCCAGACTTGTGCTTAGTTCTCTGCTGCACATTAAGACTATTCTTCCCAGAAATAGCTTTCCATTCAAATAAAAGCTTGAGGCTTTATATATAGCCATATGGATTTCATACCTGCCTACACAGTGGACTACAAACAACTGCTGTCCTCCATGATCCTGGCAATACTGAGATGATTTGAATTTTTGCTTGTTGTTCTTTGAGGACAGAGTCTTCATTTCTCAGTCCTAAGAGGACAGTCAAAGTTACAGCTGCAGCTACACCAAGTAATGTTTATTAAAAATGCAAAGGAAGGCTTGGAGAAACAGAATGAGAAGTGCTGCAAGTAGTTCTACTCTGCAGATCCAATGCACACATGCCCCAGGCAGGGGTATCTAAGATGGCAGCGGTATTGAAGGCGAGCGCCTTGGCAGTATGAAGCCATTTACCCTTACCTCACTCCAATTTAATGTTAGGGCCAACTCACGTTGCTTACTGTCCCACTGGAGACAGAAGACAAAAATTAATCACAGAATTTCTGAGGCTGGAATAGACCTCCAAGATCATCAAGTCCAGCCCACGACCCAACACCATGACATCAGCTAGACCGTGTCACCAAGTGCCATATCCAATCTTTCCTTAAACACCTCCAGGGATGGTGACTCCACCACCTCCCCAGGCAGTCCATTCCAGTGTCTAATCACCCTTTCTGTGAGGAAGTGCTTCCTAAGATCCAACCT